>CAUYQV010087805.1:0-23213 GCA_963574575.1 Galagoides demidoff | reverse complement strand
CCCTGGGTAGAGTGCCATGGCATCACAGCTCATAGCAACCTCCAACTCCTGGGCTCAAGCGAGTCTCCTGCCTCTGCCTCCCAAGTAGCTGGGACCACAGGCGCCTGCCACAACGCCCGGCCATTTTTTGATTGCAGCCATTATTGTTGTTTTGGTGGGCTTGGACTGGGGATTCGAACCCACCACCTTAGGTGTACGTGGCTGGCACCTTAGCTGATTGAGCCACAGGCGCCGAGCCATGGCACATTCTTAAAACAGCAAAATGGAAAGATTTCACCCTAAGATAATTACGTGCACGAAGATGTGATAGAGAGCGTACATTGATGAAAATTTGCCAGGACAGTGAGTAGGATGAAGGGGTGTGGCTGAGTTTCCCCCAGGATCTCTCTGACTAACCCCTCAATTTCTACCTATGGGGAACTTTAAAGGATGTGGTGTACCCTAGAAAACTGGCTGTGGTGGCAGTGCTTCAGGAAGAAGTTGAAAAGCACACACAGTGATATAAGTAGACAGTTTAGTGAACGAGGCTCACCAGGTATTTTGCTGTAATCAGAAGGGCCTGGATGCTGATGATAACAACTATGAGCATCTTTGTAATTGCAAAAGTCAAATGTGACTTATATTCATCTTTTGTTATCTGTATATATCGAGTGTTACATTTCACATTACAATTTTATAATTTTTTCCTTTATTAAAATATGTATACATGCTTTGGCATCCTCTGTATGTACAGTATATTTTTATACTAAGTAAATTTTTTTCTCACATTTTTATAATGATACACGCACATATACAACCATATATACTATTACATGTGCTACACTGATACCAGTGTATATCCGAATGGTTAGTACATATGAGTTTATTATAAACAATGTAGTTTAAAATAAATAATACACTATTTTCAAATATTTTTTGGAGGGGCATATATAGAGGCACATACTTCATTATGATCCTAAAAGACTAGTAAGGACTTATAAAACTAAAAAAAAAATTGGTTAAAGAGGAAATGATTCTCATTATATAATTATGAATATTTATAGTAAATATGTTCCTCACAGAGCTATTTTGACCCAATCTTTAAAGTAGTAGAGTATATTCCTTTGGTCAAATGTGGAGAACTGGAATATTATAAGTGGCGACTGGGTCAGCTGAAAGTAGACCTTGTTCCTTGTCCTTCTTTAGGAGATAAAAGATTTTTCCTAGAAAAGATGGTTGAGTCCGGTTTGAAATATAAAGGTCAGGTGTGTTCACACATGCGCATCTGTACTTATTAAACTGTATCAGCCATGCATGGCAATTCTCTAAAAATATACCCATCAAAACACATTTTCAGGTTTTTTATATTTCCAGTAAAATTGTTTTCCCTATTTCTACTTGAAATATCAACACATAGTTACCATGAGTATAATTACATAACAGATGTCTTCAGAAACTATAATCAAACTTCAAGAAACTCATTATTTTATCTCAATGTACAGCTTAATGTAAAACTAAGGAAGGGAGAGACTCTGACTTTTGTCAAAGTTGATCTCTTATAATTGAGGTATAATTTAGGGAAAAATGGAAAACTGAAGGTCACAGTAGCAGGATATTATAGTATGTGTTTGGAGGTAAAAATATTTTGGAGTTTTGCAATATAGAGAAATACTAAAAATTAATTGCTATGCATAGGTAGATACCCCAAGAAGCTAATGAAATATAAGTTTCAGGGCCCCTTACTTAAACATGCCACTTTCAAGGCCCTAAAACTAACTTTACATTAGGAATTTTGTACTAAATTTCTGGAAGGAGGCTACCAAAATTGTGTATCCTTCTGACCCTACAAAAATCTGCATCTGTCCCTGTGAGTAAGGTAAAGTAACTCTCATTTTTTTTTTTTCTGCTAGAAATAAGCATGGCTTATTTGCAAAATATATTTTTGACTATTAAGCTTGTGAGTAATTGAATTATCTATATATAACTGTAAGTGGCTTTCTCATAATACATATTGTACGATATATAAGGAGATGGTTTCACCTTCATTCTGCATAATAGCAAAAAACAAATGAGATTTAAATTGTAGCTCTTTTTCTTAGTTCATAAAGAAATATAAAGAGATTTGGTCTGTGATGCAGATGACTTCAGTAATTTGATTTTACTTGAATATAATCTTGCTTCATTTCACCCCCCCTGATATGCAGTGTGTTGGGGCTGGTAATGTTTACAGAGTTACATTTTACTCTCCTAACTATTCAAAGCCAGGAATTAAAATACAGCATTGTGTAACTGGTAAGAAGTTCATAGTGAATATAATCAGAGTAGATAATGAGTTATCATGATTGCTTCTGTTTACATTACTTACGTATCAGTAAAGAATTATTACCTGTATATGTATTTTAGCTTAATTGTCCCATAAACAGTATTTTTAAATCTATCCTAATATATATAATACCTAAAAGTGTGACCTCCAACTAGGCCTTCATTTCTTAGTACTGTACTTTAAAAATACTTTTTAATAGTCAATTTTTGGAGGTAATTCTTTCTTCTGTTGCACTTTCAAATTAGTGAGTGTCGAAAAATAAATGTTTTGTCTAAAAAAACATAAACTATGGATTTACAGAAAGTTCAACAACTTTCTGTATATCACGAGGTATTGTCTTCCCTCCAATTTCAATTGATTTTTTTAAACCCTTTCTCTATTTTATTTGAATGAATTAATTACTCTCTTTCATTTCTTTCTTGATATGTATTCAAAATAGGAAGTGAGTCTTAATTTGAATTTATATCATTATGTAGATTTTCTTGCTGTGAATCTACCAATTAAGTTTACTTTGGGGGCAGTTTTGTTCCCCCTTCTCTTTGTTACCATTGGCTTTAAAATGCACGGAGGATGGTTACAGTCTCCAAATTGCTGTCTTTATATGTGTGTCTTACAGTGCATGTGGAGCAAGGTGCATTTATAGTATCAGTAACTACTTTTGCAGTTTTATAGATAACAATTCTTTCAAGAAAGTCTGGGGCATAAGGATTTCAGAACCATACCGTTGGCCACATTTGTTTGAACATGAATATATACTTCCTGCCCCCTCACTACATACACTACTGATTTTAAAAAGAAAAGTAGGACTTTCAAGTGAATTGATTTATTGGTTGGGAGAATTGCTTGCTAAGTCCTTATTACCTCATGTTGAAGCCTCTACAATTCATATTAAAAGCCAGAGGGAGGGGAAAGACTAATGCACAGACAGTCCTCTTGTAAAAGTAACTCTGTTTTCAACCCTTCGTGCAAGCGAGTCTTTTGCACAGCATCTTCTGGGAAAAACATATCGGGCCTTGGGATGTTATAGCCATATAATTGGTTGGGTTTGTGAGTGGCCTGGCTTAAGTGTGGGTTATAAAATTGGACCTCACATGTTCCTACTAATTAACTTTATTAAGCATATGCTCACAAGCACAGTCATATCACCCTGGGAGGCGATGCCATGTGGTTCCCTGGTCTTATTATTTTATAGGATGTCTGACTTAATTTTCCTTTAGAATTTCTCCTTTTTTTCCAATTTTACATTTACTAATACAATATAAAGTATAAGATATTAAAGTAGAAACATACTTTGGAGAAATGAAATAGATTGCTTCAAATGAATATATGCTTCCATTAGAAATGATCGCATTAAACTGCTGTGTATAGGAAGTATTTCAAGCACTGCTCCATGCCACTTTCTTACTGCTCTGAAAGTGAAAAACTACCAGAATTCTCCAACAATTTGAAGTAATCTTGAGCTTCTCCTTGGGGAGATTTGTTACCTAATAGTTTTCCCTTGTGAATATTAATGCAACTGCTATATATCTGGAACCAAACATTTTATACTTAAATCTTGAAAACCAGGTTCTTCTTTTGATATTAGTCACACTAATAGAGTGAAATAATGTTTAACTTTCTTAGGACAGTTACGAGCATCTGTAGTATTAGTATTCATGTATATTTTGCTTTACAGTTTGGTTTGTGAATAGAGACATTGGCCCCACGTTTCTATTTCTCTGTAGATGGGTTGTAGCATGATGGTAATGGGTTTTCGGTAACACTTATCAGCATTTGGAAACGTTGCAAACATAAGCATTGGATGTGTTAAGAATGTATTACTTAAATGCTCTGAAACACAACGTTTTCTTCCCGAGCCAAACAGGTGAACAAACATGTAGTTGTGTTTTACTGATAGTAAATGCTGGCTACCTGTGGTTTTATGGTAAGTGCATGTCAGAAACAGGCAAGACAAATAGTCTCTGTACTGAACGCTTGGTGAATTTGATTTGTCTTACCTTTCTGACACGGATTTGACTGTAAATTTCATTGAGCTTATTTCTTATTTATCATAGAGTGGATTACATGGTAGGGATGCACTGGTGGATAGGATTTTTAGTTATTGACTCAGAATTCATCTCATGATGAATCTTTCATGTCTTTTTATTGTGAGTATATCTGAATTTACTGTATAAAAATGGGCTTAGAGAGAGCTTTATTTAAACATTCAATCGAGTAAAAGAAACTTCTTTTTCAGTTTTCAAGGCATAGAGTAATTTGTATGTGTGTTGGTATGTTCGTATTAATATATCATTAGGTACTATGAATGAATGTATTTCAATATCTTTCATATTCTGTGACAGACACCAATTTGGAACAGGGGGATCAATTTAGCCCCATGAAAAGCTGAGAGTCTCGAAGGTTATGCTTGCACCCATCTCTTTGATCTGTGCTTAAATTGTAATTTATAGACCAGCTAAATTCTTAACTTGGAGCTGGAATGCATTTGTCTTAACTTTGCACCATTCTCAAAGTTGCTGGGGCATGGTGGATTTTAGGGCTGAATGATATAAAATGCAGAAACCAAGTGATCCAGTTGAGAAAGCATGACCCTCTGCGTGCTAACTGGTCCTCCTCTCTAGCAAGATTTCTTCACTCTGGCTTTGTGATAATAGGATTTGGGAAAGATGATTGTGTGTACTTTATGCAAATTTAACACGGTACCTTACATCAAGTGATAAACTTTAAAGAGAAAAATTACTTTTCGGCATCTACATTCCAATCATACTAGGAGCACTAATATGTTTATCTGTGAACATATAAACAGTGTAAAGGGACTTTCATTTGTAGTTTGTGTTGCGTTTCTTAGGGTTCCTTGGCGTGAAAACCCGTGCCAGCATGTGGTACGGGAAATAAAATGGATTCTTCTACAGCTAAATGATTTCCCTCTGGGGAGCGTTCTGGTGCAGTACTCACACTGCCAGATGGTGTTTATGGGCTATTTGTGTAAGTGGTAAGATGCTATGAAATAAGTGTGCTTTCATCTGATGGGAACTCGTGATGCATGTCCTTCTGTATGGAATAAATTTTGGAGCAAGGTGACGTCACTGAATTTTGCATTGCGTTGGATTTTAGTTGTACTTATGGGTGTGTAGGTGTGTAGACCTGTTGTGCTTCTAGTTGCCTCGAACTTTATATCATTTTTTGTACATATTTTACTTGAATATATTTTAAAGGACAATTTAAATAAACCTTTGATAGTTTACATAACAAATGTCGTGTTTTGCTTTCCTTTTTTAGCATTGTATACTCATTTAAGTTAAAGGCCTTCATTTTAATGATAAAATTTATCGATCACTGATTCTGTGAATTAGTTAGAGCATCTCACCCAGTATCAACTAAAACGCAAAACTGGTGGTGGATTCAGTCTCCTGTAAATGCTCTTCTTCTTTGTGGTGCACGTTCATTTGGCCTCTGGCCTGGAGTGTCTACACTCTTTTCTGTTTTCTCCTGTGCAACTTGAGAATCTTTCCATTTCTTGCCATTAACAAGAATCTTTTCTCTTGCCTCTGTATAATGCAGCCTTCACATGTTTTCCCAGAATGTTCCTCCTGAAATGCAAATAAAGGCAACATTTCCAATGGTTTCACATTTGTTTATTTTTTATGGGTGAATGCAATCCAGACTCCTGAATATAACATATAAGGAGTTCCATAATCTGTCACCTTTCTTTCTCCAGCTACAAGGCTTGGTTTCTCCAGCTTTCCACATTCTCTGCAACCGTATTAAGAGTCTTTTCAGCAGTTCAACAACAAAAACAGATGCCATTATTTTTTTCTGATACACTGTTCGCTCTTGCAGGAATTATATTTTTCTCCTTTCTCTGTACATACAAAACGTCTACCCAACATTCAAGACTGAATTCAAAAGTCACCTCTTCCAGAAATCTTCTTCAAGTTGTTTCAGGACCTGACCCTTGAAATCCTTCATTATCTGGGGCACATCTGTATTATAGAAAATTTCTTTTGTAAAACTCATTGTACAATGCTGTAATTGATTTAATGAGCTCATTTCTCTGCCTGGATTTGCAGAATTTTTGGTGACTAAAGCACAGTATGTAGTGAACTGGTGTTTACTAAATTTACAAATTCAATAAATGAATGCATGAATGAATAACATTATTAGGTTTCATGATAAGCTTTTTCATGATAAGCTTAGATGCAGGGTTTTTTTAAAATCTCTTTTAGGCAACCCATTAGGTTCCATGGAAATACAATTTCTATAAAATCTATTACTTTCAGAACAAAGCAAACTGACTAGGAAGTTTGTTTCTCTCTCTCTCCATCTCTCAACCTCCACAGGTAGGTAGGTTGTGATAAAATAAACTCTCAGTCAAATAACCTGTTATGAATTCTCCCTGTAAAAGGACAGAGTCTCACTCTGTCACCCTGAATGGAGGGCCAAGGTATCCTCATAGCTTATAGCAGCCTCAAAGTCTTGGGCTTAAGCCATCCTTTTGTCTTGGCCTCCCAAATAGGATGACAGGCACCTTCTATGAGGACCAGCTAGTTTTTTCCATTTTTAGTAGAGATAGGGTCTCATTCTTACTCAGGCTGATCTCAAACTCCTGAGCTCAAGAAATCTACCCTCCTCGGCCTCCCAGAGTGTTAGGATTATAGGCATGAACCATTGTACCCAGCCTGTAAAAGGACATATGGGTTCCTGCTTTCTTGATATTAGGTCATTAATCTAAAATGTCTAATTTCTAATCAAAACGTTAATTTATTATGTCTCAAACAAGAAGCAGTTTAAATCACTGTATGCACATAAACTAACAACACAGTTGTGCCATCCTTATGGTAGCTCCTGTATACCAGCAGCAAAGAAGCCTGAAGAGTGAGTGGCAATGATATTGCAAAAGGTGTTTTCCAGAGCTTGTTGAGAACTAAGTATTTTTTCTTGCAAGAAGTGATGCAAAGCCTGGAAAAAGGAGTAGTTGGTTGGTGCAAAGTCTGGTGACAGTGGATGATAGTTTCAAAGTTTGGCTTCTGTAGTTTGAGTAGCATCGTTTGCGTAACAGTGTTGTCTTACAGGAAGATTGGCCTGTCTCTGTTGAACAATCTTGGCTGTTTATCCTCATCATTTCGTTCTAGCAGTTGTAGTATATGTCTTCTATAATCAATCAACCAGGTTTCATGCAACTATAGTGGATAACACCAGCACTGGGCCACTGAACAGACAGCATTAGCTTTTTTTGATGAATGTTGGGTTTGGGGCTGTGTTTGGCAGTTCATCATTATCCAACCATTGTGCTGAATGCCCATGATCATCAAAAAAATCTATTTTTCATCACACATAACAATCCAGGGTAGTAGTGGTTCATCTTATGTTGTGACAGCGAACAAGGCAAGCTTTGAGATGATTTTTCTGATGTTCATTTAATTCATGTATAACCCATCTCTCTAGTTCTTTTTTCTTGCCAATTTGTTTCAAGTGGCCCAATATTGTTGGAACAGGAAGGTCAAAACTTGCTGCTAATTCACATATAGTTTGGGATGGATTTGCTTTCACCACAGCTTTTAGCTCATCCTTATCCACCTTGGTTTCAAGTCACCCACAGGCTCATTTTCAAGGTTAAAATCACCAGAACAGAACTTCTCAAACTGTCTATGTACTGAGCATTCATTAGCCACATCCTTGGCCAACACTGCATTGACATTTTGAACTGTCTGCACTGCATTGGTTCCACAATAGAACTCATATTTAAAAAATAACACAAGTTTTTGACTTATCCAGGATTTCACAAAAATTGCTTTAAAAAAAAAAACCTTGAAAGATAATCACAAGCCAAAATGTGCATTTTAAAACATGAGGATGTATATTTACAATAAAAATAAATTAATAAACAAGAAATGTCAAAGTGAAATGACAGAGATATCAACTGTCAAATTTAGTACTTAGGAAAATTAGACATTTCATAATTAATAACTGACTATCTTTTCATTAGATCTTGAAAAGGAATAGTGATCTGAAATTTTCGATTACCAAATTTTGATTTGAAATGGACATGAAAGTTAAGTAGCACTTTTCCTGATAAACCGTTTTCAGAGAACAATAAAAAAAAACAACCTAATAACTTGTTAAATTTGTATTACTTTGAAAAGAAATACAAACCGTGTGATGTCTGGTATATTATTTTAAAATTAATGAATATGACAGAGTACATGATTAATGAAAATATAATGTCTAGTAATTGGGTTTTGTACCATCATTCAGCTTTTAAACATCCTGGTTCAGGTTCACAAAGACATTTCAACTAGAATATATCTAAACATTTTTTACTAAAATTTTCAGGCTATGTCTAATTTATAAATATTTGAGATGATTATGTATGCTTGGTTGAGGTAGATAGGCCTTAGGTGGATAAGTGAACTATTGCTTTTGTCTCCACAAGTACTAAAAATTGTATTTGGACACACCCTGGAGAACTGACTTTGAGAGCCGGGACTCATAGCTCTTTAATTGTTTTTATAGTCTTAAGCTTAAGAATACCCAGTCACTAGTAGGAAATGGCAAAAAACAATGGCCTAAAAAAATGCCTGATGTTTGAAAAAATTCCAAAATGATAATATAATTAAGATTCAAGTCTCTGAAAATTTTAGCTTCTATGATTTATTAACCTCTGAAAGGCATTAAATAGGATTTCAGAGGTATTTCTACAGGCTAAACATTACAAAAATCAAAATACCTTCAAGCTACAGTAACTTAAGTAAGTGTAAATGAACTTAACCCTAAGCAATGTGTGCATAGTCAGTGATTTTCCTCTCATTTTGATTTTTATTAAAAATAAGGGAAACTAATTTTATTTTTGTTATAGTAATTAACATTATAATTATATAACCTGTCATTATTTTTATGCATATATTTCCTAAAATCTAAAGGCATCCTCTAATTTTCTTCCATGTTTTGAATTTTGCCTTAAACTTACTGATGTTTACTTTTTATTTTTGCATTGCTGTGGTCCTTTCATAATTCATTACTCAGTGACCTAAAGATAAAGTTGAGTTATTCATTGCAGCAAAAATTCACTAGTCCTCTCCTTATGCCAAACCATACTGTGGGTGCTAGAGATGCAATACTTAATGGTTTAGATATTACCCTTGCCTTATGATTTTAACTTTTACTTGGGGAGAGAGATAATTTTCTTTTTCTTTCTTTTTATTTATTTTCTTCTTTTTTCAAATTTCAGAACATTATAGGAGTACTCATGTTTTGAATATATGGATTGCTTTTGTGCAGTTTAAGTCAAAGTTATAAATGTGCCCATTGCCAAGAGAGCTTGCATTGCACCCATTAGGTGTGAATCTGCCTATCTCCTCCTTTCCCTCCCACTTGCTTGCTTGCTGTTGAATTTCACTACCAAATGTGCACATGGATTTTCTTCGATTAATTCAAATTTAATACTGAGTACATGTGGTATTTGTTTTTACATTCTTGTGACACTTGGCTTAGAAGGATGGTCTCCAATTCCATCCAGGTTGTTGCAAAAGATATTAGTTCACCATTTTTTATGGCTGAGTAGTGCTCCATGGTATGCATATGCCACATTTTATTAATCCATTCATGTATTGAGGGGCACTCGGGTTGATTCCACATCTTTGTGATTGTGAATTTGTGCTGCAACAAAAATTTGAGTGCACGTGTCCTTTTGATAAAAGGACTTTTTTTCCTTTGAGTAAATACCCAATAGTGGGATTATTGGATTAAATGATAAATCTACTTTTAGTTCTTTGAGGTGTCTCTATACCATTTTCTACAGAACTTGTACTAGTTTTCAGTCCCCCCAACAATGTATAAGAGCTCCCTTCTCTCCTCATTCATGCCAGAATATGTTGTTTTGGGACTTTTTGACAGCCATTCTCACTAGAATTAGAAGATATCTCATAGTGGTTTTTATTTGCATTTCCCTGATGATTAGAGAGAGACATTAAGCATTTTTCATATGGTTATTGGTCATTAAACTATCTTCTTTTGAAAAATGTCTGTTCATTATTTTTGCCCACTTTTTTGTGATTTTATACTAATTTTTTCTTGCTGATTTGTTTGAATTCTTTAGAGATTCTGGTTATTAGCCCTTTATCAGATATATAGTGTGTAAATATTTTCTTCCACTCTATAGGTAGTCTATTTACACTATTAATTTTTGTCTTTGGCTGTATGGATGTTTTTCAGTTTAATCAGGTCCCGTTTGTTAAATTTTTTTTTTTTTCTGTGATTGCCTTTGGGGTCCTCTTCATAATTTTTTTGCCAGGCTAATAATCTATAAGAGTTTTTCTTACCTTTCTTCTAGAATTTTTGTTGTTTCATATCTTAGGTTTAAGTCTGTTATCTATTATGAATTAATCTTTGTGAATGGCAAGAGGTACAGATCCTGTTTCATTCTTCTACATGTGACTATCCAATTTTCTTAGCTTCTTCTTTTTTTTTTTTTCTTTTTGAGACAGGATCATGTTCTGATACCCTGGGTAGACTGCAATCATGTCATTACAGTTCACAGCAACCTCAAACTCCTGTGCTCAAGTGATCCTCCTGCTTCAGTTTCTCAAATAGCCAAGACTATAAGTGGGCATCACCATGCCTAGTTAATATTTCTTCCGCCTCCTCCTCCTCCTCCTCATCATCATCATAGAGCTGAGGTCTCACTCTTGCTCAGCATAGTCTTGATCTACTGGCCTTAAGCAATTCCTCCAGCCTGCCAGAGTGTTAGAATTATAGGCAAGCCATGACCATGCCCAGCTGCAATGAGTTTTCTTCATCATTCAAAGGCATGATTACAAATCAGTATAAGTCTTATGTGATATAAAACAGTATGACCAGGCAGATAAGATCTAGCCTGGGAGGTTGGGGAAGGCTTTCATAAGAAAGTATCATGAGTTGTTATTAAAGGATAAGGGCACATCATACATCCAGGTAAGAAGGGAGAAGGTGAGGATAGTTAAAAGCTCAGTAAACTATATGACAAAGGCCCTAAGCCAGAAAAAAGCAGAAGTCTTGTTTAATGAAATAAAATGAAAGACCAGTGCAACTGGAGCACTGGTCAAAGTACAGAATATACTCCAGAAAGGAATAATTGTAGAGGGCTTATTTGGTAACATCTAGATCTTGGACTTTATCAGGACGATGGACATAGCATAGACAAATGAAATTCACACATAATATAAACACTGAGCTATATCAATATTTAAAAATCTTTCCCTCTTTTAACACCTCCAAATAGAATTCTTTTTAATAGCAAAAACACAATTTGACTATTATTTTGTTTGTATTCTTCTATTTTACCTAATTAGTTCACACTGCCAAAGGTGTTTGTAAACTGAAATAGGTGTAAGATACATATTTTGAAAGAGAAAATAATTGGAGAAATTATATAGTCAACAATATGGGAAATCTTCTAGCAATTATCCTGTCTCTCCTTAGTGCTGTTGTCCTATCATTTCTCCTTGTTTCTCAACTCTTCCATGTTAGATTGTGTATCTAAATATGCTATTCAGTACTATCACCACTAGGATAAACTGTGATTTTTTTTTTTTTAGAGCAATATCTTTCTGAGCTAGACATAAAGGTTTGCAACTGTAGTGCTACTTGGGAGTCTAAGGCAAGATGATCATTTGAACTTGGGAGTTTGATGAAGCTGCAGTGAGCTATGATCACACCACTGCACTACAGCCTGAGCAATACAGCAATAGATCCCATCCGTTTATGAATGAAAAAAAGAAGGAAAGAAGGAAGGAAGGAAGGAAAGAAGGAAGGAAGGAAGGAAGGAAAGGATTCTTCTGTTGCTTTACTCCATTCATCCTTTCTAAATTTTTTTAACCCACATTCAAATACCAAACAAAACCTACCTCACACAACATGTTATTAATCATGTTATCTCACAAGTAGTATCATTTATTTGACTGCATTGGTTGATTATGAAAGTCTTCAATGCAATAAAATTATTTAAAGATTTTCTGGATATTTTAAAAATACAGAGTGTGAAGTTTTGTTTTTTCCACTTTTCTTAAGTTACAATATAAGAAAAGTGTTTTTTCTAGTAAGAAAACTTGAATTTTTGCTTCAGGAATTATAAATAAAAAGAGAAAATATTATTTCAAATTATTAAGGAAACTTTCCATGGAAAACAGAAAGTTTTCTGATATGTTTTTATACTCAAATTTCCCGTACCTAAAATCCTGTAAAGGATCCTTTCCTTTAAGAAATCATTTCATATCCTCCAGGTGTGCTTACTGACTAAAAAAAAGAAGTTAATGCAGAAAGTCTCTAATTATTAGTAAAACACTTTCTCAAATTAAAGCTCTCACATTTCAGTGGAAGAATATTGAATCAAAGAACTGAAAGGGCAGAAGAAATTGAACAATGGTTCAATTTTGTAATAGATGTTATTTATCATTTTTATTAAACTTTGTATTAGCCATATAGTTTGCATTGACTAGGATACTCCTTGCCACTCTTATGAATAAGATAAATGACAAGCCTTACTTACACTTTTTGGATTAAGAAAATGAGTCCAAACAGTCTCTCTTTCACATACAGAGAAAATCACAGAGGTCAGAGTAGAAATTCTGATTATCCAATCACTTTTAAATTTCACTACTGAATCAAATTGGCTCTTCACCAAAGACAATGACTTCACTTTAGGTGTAAAGCAATCAATAATTAAATATTCATTTTTTTCTACTATGTGATTAATAATAACTTTTTTTTTTTTTAGAGACAGAGTCTCACTCTGTCACTTTCACAGCTCACAGCAACCTCCAGTTGAATTCTCTTGCCTCAGCCCCTCAAGTAGTTGGGACTACATGAGCCTGCCACAATGCCTGCTATTTTTGTTGTTGTTATTGCAGTTTGGCCAGGACTGAGTTCGAACCTGCCACCCTTGGTATATGGGGCAGGTGCCCTACTCACCGAGCCACAGGCACCACCTAGATTACCAGTAAATTTTATGATATAGGAAATACACCATGATTCTTCAGGCCTAGGAACTCACAGTAATTCAACCTGGATAAGGAAGCATCTGTAATAAACCACAGGAAAATGCAATTTAATATAATGTGAAACTGTGTGTTACAACTGTAAAGTATTTAAAGGTTAAGAGATGTAGGACTTTGTAGTAGTCCTTAAATGTTTGGAGGTGACAAACAGGGTAGAGGTTGATCTTGAATGATTTTGTGTATGTGGTTTGCAATCAGAGTAAAGACATTTGGTAAAAACATACTATGCTTTTGGCTTATAAAAGAGTAAAGTCTGAGTAGAACACAGAAGCACAATATGAAGAGGTTGGTTGTATCATGTCCACTACGGCAGAGCCTCTCAATCAGGAAAAAGAATTTAATCTGAAGATGGAATCCACTGAGGGCATTTCTGGAGGGAGTAATGTGGTCAATGTGACAAGTGTGCAAGAAAATGTCAGCTTTGCTAGAGTGTTAATAAGGAATGAGGCTGGGCTCGGCAATATCTAGCTGATGAGCTTTTGCAAGAAGCAGGTGCAAAGAAGTCTAGATTAGAACTAGAGATAAAAGGGCAGAGAGGTGAAGAATTCTATAGAAAAAAAAAATGGACTCTGCCTAATTTACCAAGGCAAGATGGAAGAAGGATGGGTCATTGGTGACTTTGAGGTTTCAGGCCTGAATGAGTTGATGAATAAGGAAGGATGTGACTGAAATAGGCATACTTGGTGATACACCTCTAATTTCCTTTTATGTACTGATTGAAGATTGGCATGCATTCTTATTTGTGAAGTGCTGAGTTTGGATAGTGAAAATTCTAACCATATATATTCAGGATTGTTAGATTGTAGGTCAAAAGCCCAAGTGGGAAGAGGACAGGGATTCCAGATGTACTTTGTGAATATGCTTGAGGAAGTTTACAAGTGTAAATAACACTTGAACTGTATATCAGTTAAGACATACTGAGGTCTGACAATTAAGTTTTTGAACTTATCCTAGAAAAAGTGCTGCATACCTTGTTGCTGAATATTACCTTTGAAGTACTCCCCTCGGGAAGCAATTCACTGATGCTAGCACATAGTCCACTTTGCAGTTTTGGAACTCTTTCTCTGGAATGTGCATCAGAACTCTCATTGTATTATCCTTGATGTCCTGAATGTCATCAAAATGTCTTCTATTCAATATTCCTTTTATCTTCAGGTAAAGAAAAAAGTCACTAGGAGCCAGATTAGGAGTGTAGGGAGGATGTTCCAATACAGTTATTTGTTTACTGACTAAGAACTCCCTCCTAGACAGTGCTGTGTGAGCCAGTACACTATCATGCTACAAGAGCCATAAGTTGGTAAAAAGTTCAGGGCTTTATTGTCTAAAATAAGCCTTTAGATAAGGCTTTCACACAGCCTTTTAAGTACTTCCAAATGGTAAAACTGGTTAACCATTTCTCCAGTTTGTTCGAATTTATAATAAGTAATCTTTCTGATATTAAAAAATGTTAACAACATTGTTTTTGACTCTTGATTTGTACTCTTTTGGTTGTGGAGACTGGCTGACTTCCATTGTGCACTTTGACACTTTGTTTCAGGGTCATATTGGCGCACCTATGTTCTATCACCAGTGATAACATGGCCATACATATCGTCTTACATCTCCAAAGGATCTTGGCAAACTTTGACTCTCCTTTGTTTTTGTTCATCAGGGAGTTCCTTTACAACTATTTTTGCACACATCTTTCTCAGGCCAAAATTTTCATTTTTTAAAAATTTTCTCAATTGACGTTTATTTGGTCTGCTATGCTTCTCACTGTCGTGATGTTTTTCTCAGTTCTGCTTATTACTGGCCATCCCAACATCTTTTCACCAGTGACACATTCTGTCCCTTCAGAAAAACGTTTAATCCATTTGCACACCGTGATTTTCTTGATGGCATTATCTTCATAAAATTGGATAACATGGCCCTGACTTCACTTCCACTCTTGCCAAGTTTAATAAGAAATTTAATGTTTGCTCATTGCTCTTATTCAAGCTCTCACATTCTTGCAATGATACACAACAACATAATAATGAGTGCCACTCAGCAAGACATCACCATACATCATCATGAACACAGATGTGAGACACTGCCAAGGTCATCAAACCTTACTGAGCTGTTTGTACAGAGCTGCCAACATAAGTGTATGGTGAAAAGTTAGCAAACTTAATTCTTAGGCCTCGTAAGTCAAAGTTGTAAGGCAGAAAGAAGAGCAAAATATCATCCCTATGCTGATACAGCAAACAGAAAAAATATGACTCGTAGGTATAGGTAAGTGGACTTCCTAATATGGAACTCCGGGGTTAGAAAGATTTATGTATTCCATCTCAAGAAACCTTGTACCATGTAAGCTCCTTCTTGTGGATTTCTAATCCTGTAAAACTTACAGCATAGAGTAGTGCAGCATAATTAATGCCCTCTGTGGTCAGGATAGTTCCCAAGAAGGAAACACATATAACTAGCTTTTTTCTTTTTTAATTCCCAAACTCACCAATAAGATGAAGAAACTACTATTCTCGAAAGATGCCCAGAGTGTTCCCCTAACATGGCTCCTATATGGAAGCAACCCTCTCTCTTTTTCCCCAACCTCATCACACTTAGAGGTACTCTGCAGAGAAATGACACCTGGGTTTGGAAATCATTTCTTTTGTACTTTGTATCCACAATCTAACTCAAGGATGGTGCTTGGAAAATAAGCATATACTTTTTGCTTAAGTGAGTAAATAAAATTGTCTGTTGAAGATGATGTGAACTGATGCTTTTCCACTGGAGAGAGTGTGGAAAGAGAAGAGCACAGCCCCGTGGTGGAAGCTTGCATGAGCTGGATTGGGGATGGAATGAGGTAGGATAACTAAAAAGGAAAAGAGCAGCCGGCATCTACTAAGGCTCTCTGGATTCAAGATCAATGCCTGTTTTAGATGATGAAACAATGGATTGTAGTTTCAGAATACTTGCATTGATGTTATCCTCTATTTCACCTATTTGTTCAAGGTTGATGGATGGCAGACATCCTGGACTTTGTGGCTCAGGTACATGGTAAGTGAAAGGAAGTCAAAATATCCTTACTGTATTATTTTCTAATCCCAGACTCAGTTGAAAGATACAATTTTCAGCCTTAACAGGCTTATCATGATGTATTATATTGTATTGTTTAGGGCTCTTTTAGATGCAAATAACAGTAACCGATTCTAGTATTTAAAGCAAAAAGAGGGGTATGAACAGGGTAGAGTAATATCTCAAAAAACTTTTTGTCAGGAATGCAGGATGGCCTCATAAAAGGCCTAAAATTTGGAAATGGAAAGTTAAAAGAAAGCAGGTAGCAGTCTCCATTTTTTTGTCTCTAAGTCTCTGTATGATTGTATAACTCCGTCCTTTCATGTACTGGCTTTCTCTACACAATGCCTGAGGTTATACATCTCTCTCAATCAAGAGAACAACTCAATACTGAAATGTTTTACTCTCAATAGCAGGGACTAAGTTCTAACCCCAAATAGAGTCCAACAATGGCCCTCAGGTCCCTGTACAAGTAAATGGGTGAATGATTTTGAAGAGGTAGAATTCCCGGAAAATGTAATATTTATAAAAGCTTTCCTCTACATACTCCTCCCTACACACACATTATACCCCATAAAGCATGAAGAAATGAAGAAATTAGAAGGAATATGAAGTATGAAATGCAGCCAGTAATCAGATATAAATAGCCACTATGTATCAAATATATGTTACATGACTTTAGCACCACTGAAGCGCTAACTTCATGATAACTCATTCACTCCTTATGCTAACTTTATCAGGTTCACGCTATGTGTATTATGAAGAAGCTGAGGCAAGTTGGATTTAGTTTGTCCAAAATCATACAGTAAATGTCTTAAATATTAAAATTAGTCCTCCTTTCTGACTACCAAATGTTTTATTTTTCGTTTATTCATAAACATTGAATTTTTTTTTCTTATTGGTAAGAGCAAAAGACACTCATATCAATGGGAGTATTGATGATGAATGTTACCTGATTCTTTAGGCTATCCATTGATCACAAGGTATACCTGTGTTTATCTGGACAATGCCTCCCCTTGGCTGCAGGGGGATGTTAAAAATGGAATTATAATTTAGTGGATTTTCTTACCAGTAGACAATCCAGAAAATAAGTCAAATTACAGACCTCATTTCTACAAACCATAGTTAGTAAAAAATGGTTTTACTTCTAATTAAAAAATTCCATTTCCCCCTTGGTTTCCTGGTCTCAGACGTTTCTGTTTTGTTAGAAGTGAGGTAGGACTGAGCAGTGGGTAGAACAACAGGGATATCTGGTTGAGTTACCAATTTTAGTTGGAGATTTTAACAGGTTCTCTGAAATTGTTTAGATCAAACTTACAAAACATGAAGATATGAAATGTGTTTAATGTATATGTATACACACTTGTAAAATTAAGCTACTAATATATGATGTATATGCTTAGCATATAATACAGAAAAATATTTTTTGCACACTCATGGACCATTCACAAACCTTGAGTTTCTATTGGGACTCAGTGGAAATAAACCAAATTCCAAGGATTTAATATCATGGAGACTATGGCAACAATATAGCAAACCTAGAAACCAGTAGCAAAAGGATGGCTTAAAATCTTATCTATCTGCAATCCTAAAAAAAAAAAAAAATCATTACAAAATTAATTTTAAAAAGTACAAAATATTCAGAAGTAGATGATAATGAATAAAGCAGCAAGCCAGTATCTTTAATTTATAGGGAAAAGAGGATAAAGAAAATGTGGCTTAGAGGGTGGAAATAATAACAGCAACAACACAGTAGCAACAAAACCAAGAGAGATTTGAGCACCAGGGATCACACCTATGATCCTAGTACCCTGTGAGGCCAAGATGGAAGAATCCCTTGAGCTCAAGAGTTCAAGACAAGCCTGAGCCAGAGGGAGACAATACCTTCCTCATCTACTAAAAATAGACAAATCAGCCAGGTGTGGTGGGAGGTGCTTATAGTCCTAGCTACTTGGGAGGCTGAGGCAGAGGGTCACTTGAAGCCAGGAGTTTGAACTTGCTGTAAGCTAGGCTAATACCATGGCACTCTAGCCTTGGTAATAGAAGGAGATTCTGTCTCAAAAAAACAAAAACAAAATAAAACAAACAAAAAAAAAAATGAGAGAAGGGCTTGTACAGGCTGATCAAGATGAAGGATCATGAACAGAGGAACTGCTTAATAATATTTTTAAAAGAAAATAGTTTTGAATGAAAAAAGTGTGGTCACAATGTACATCATTCAAATCAGTTTTTAGAAAAGAAGATGAGTTATTTAGTAGCAAATTAGAATGATACTGAGGAACAGTGATAGAAATGCACATACTGTTGGAAAAAATTGTCAATAAATACTGTAAAAACCCACCAATTTTTATGTTAATTATGCATCTGAGGTTCAAAAAAGGGGAAGAGAAAAAATAAATAAAAAAAGAAGAAGGATGGTTAAATTGCCCACCAAAGACGTCCGCGCCCATGGTTTATAACATGCCTGAAAATTTCTTTCACTGGTGATGTATGTTTCTATCATAGTTTCTAAATATTAAATAATTCCCTTCACTTTGCTAGAATCTGATCTTTTCATAGACACATAATATTATATAGTTTAATTCAATAATTCACTCATCCCATAAGCAAGAAGAATAAGCAAATACTATGTCCCAAATTGTGTTGTGCATTCTAGCACAAAGCACTGTTTTTTGGTATGTGTGCAAATTAGCAGTCAGCAGAGTCTCCTTGCTGCTTTAGGGGGGAGTCTGTTTCTTTGCCACTTTCTTGCACTGGGTCATGGCCTTCACCTTGCATCACTCTAGCTTCTGTTTCCATTGTCATATCTTCTTCTCCAATGGTGACACTCTGCCTTCCTTTTAGAGTCCCTTGCGATTATGCTGGGTTTGTCTCTCCCAGAAAACGCAGGACTGTCTCCTTACCTTCAGTTTAATAACATCAGCAAAGTCCATTTTGCCATTTAATGAAACATATTCAAAGGTCTGAGGGATTAAGATGTGGACGTCTTTGGTGGGTCATTGTAGCATCTTCCACAGGGGGTAAGTTGAGAAAATATTTGAGCTGATGTATTAATTTATGAAGACGATGTGGGATGGTAAGAAAGTAAAAAACTCCCAGGCACTTAATTTATTTATTAATAATATTAAGAATAGAAGTGTTAGCCACTGAAATGAAGTATACTGGGAAGAAAATTTGGTGGTGGGGGATGTAGTAGAGGTTGAGGAGCCTGTGGACCTCCAGCCAATAGGAAATATGTAGCAGGTGTGCTATGATCTGAACCTGAAGCCCGCATCAGGGTTGGGTGGGAGATGTAAATTTGGATGTTCTCAGTTATTAAGGAACAGAGTTGAAACCACGTTGGATGAAAACAGATAGGAAAGCTCCAGAGTGAGGAGACCAATCAGAAGCTAGCATTTTAAACATGTCTGGCAGATGAAAAAACCTAAGCATCGACACAGTACTTGTCAGAAATGGAAACTGGGAGAGCAGAGTGTCCTGAGAATCAGGAGAGCAGGGCGCTGGTTTTAACATTGTGCTCCCCAAATGCCCACCAGAGGTTACCACATTTTGTATCAGAATAGAGGAATGCATAGATGTGACCACACGATTTTCACCAAAATTGGAGTAAACATGTCTTCATTTGAGTTATTTTACATTTTGGCCATAGGATTTTATTTGAATAAGGTTTTTTGCTGATAAAACTGTATTTAAATTTTGAAAATCTTTTGAGTAGAAAATTTGATGGAGAGTAAATGATGCATGACCCCTGGTCACGTGGCTAGAGCATAGTGTGAATGTGGCCAAAAGGATGCAGCTACTGAGTCTGGTCACCAATTCACATAATTAATAAGTGTTGTTGTTTCCAATGTTCCCAGAGCATTGATAATATATCACTCCAGGGTGCACTGTTCACACTCTATTTTCATTTGTGTTTTAACTTTCCTGTATCACCCTCCTGACTATGAGTGCGCTAAAAAATCTCTTTAATGCCTCTCATTTTTGTGCTGCAAGTGTTAAAAAAATGACTAAAATTGTATTCACTACCCCTTAACTTAAAGAGAAAACTGCCTATCTTCAGGGAAGAGAGAGACAAATCTCAAAAGCATGTTCAAACAAAATAAGATGCTTACTGAATTACAAAGTAGGAGAAAAAGAGATAAATTGTTTTGCTCCTGAGGATTAAAGAGAAGGTAAGAAGAATGATCAAAACATAAAGAGGTAAAAAAAAAAGGATAGCCAAAGAGCAGGCAGATCTTATGCTGTGAGTCTGCGACCTACAAATCGTCAATAATGTTTCTACATGAACAATCTTTTTCTTTAAATTAATAGCTAATAAAGTTTCAGAATTTTTGTTTGAGTTGATATAAAGCAAAACAGAGACAGTGTGTATAGAGCAGATATTTGAAGAAAGTCTCATCATCAAAATGTAATCTCTGGGAATTTAAAGAGATCATGGAGAGGCTTTGAACTTTCATAGGCCAATGGTGTCTGATATAGGACTTTTTGAAACCACCGCTGCCCAGTAGAAATTAAATGTGAACCACAAACCACAAGCCATATATGTAATTTTAAATGTTATAGTAGTCATATTAAAGAAATAAAAATAAATAAGTTAATTTTAATATTTATTTAATATAATATATCCAAGATATTATCTTAGTATGTATGCAATATAGAAATTATTTTAAAAAATCTTTTATATTTCTTTTGTTGTACCAAGTTTATAGAATCTAGTGAGCATTCTACATTTCTAGCACATCTCAGTTTTGGACTTGCCACAATTCGTATGTTTATAACAGTAGCATACCAATGGGGAGGGTGTCAGAGACTGTTTATTTTCACATGCCCCTGACCCCTCCCCTATTGGTATGCAACTGTTTTAATAGCCACATGTGGCTAGTTGCTACCATATTGGATATCTGTGAAGTGGGATCTCTGTGCATTGGTTTAAATCCCGGGAGGACTCCGAATATCTTACCAACACTATACTCTGGCATCAGTCCATCAGACGGAATACTCGCAAGTTTAGTGAAGCAATTTTATTGTTCGCGGATAGGCAGCAAGGGAAAACAGACACCTAGGATTCATGGTGAACCAGTGTCTCAAGGCTGAGGAACCATGCCCAGGGCAGGTGGAGTCTCACCCGCTGTGACAGCACAGCTGAGGGACTCTGAAAGGCTCTCCTCCCTGAGTTTTACATCCAGGAGTTACTTGCCTGGCTGAGCCAAAGCACTGAAGGCATTCTGTTCTAGAAGGATGAGAACAGAGTCCAACCTATCCCAGTCAGTTTCTTCTAATACGGGGGGCGGGGTGTGTGTGTGTGTGTTGCATTCCCAGCACAATCTATAGTTATACTATGAGCTACAAATGAGAAAGGAAGGAAGATCTGGGTTGCCAAGGCCCCTGGGGACTTGTCCTGCGACATCAAGTCTAGGTCTCTACAGTGCAGATAATCTGCATTCAATTTTAAATCTCATTTGTGTGCTCTGCTGAACTGTTGGATGTATCAACTTAACATAAATGAACACGCTGTCTCTTGAGTAGGCAGAACATGGATAAGGATCAGGTTTTCCATGTATCTTCTCTCTTTACTTGGAAAATGATCCCAAGAGGAAATAGAGGTGACCCAGTCAAGTCTTTTCATATACAGTCAAATCAGAAACCTATTTGGTGACACACTGATGACATTTGCTAGTGAAAGAGGTTTCATCTGTGGAAGGCTTTGAGCAGATGAGCCTGGGCTATCACTGACTGGGGACAGCAAACTAGAATGTTGGGAATGAAATCTCTTGATGTATGGGTCTAGCTTTCTAGGAAATCTCACAAAAAATACTTTAGTAAAAAATGGAGATATTTTATAATTAAAATAAACCTCCTTCTTTGTAAGGAGTGTTGTTATAGATTAGAGTTCAGGTAAGTTATTCAGGGCCAGAAAGTATTGTGACATCATAAGGGGACACCAGGAGACGTCCTGGACTCCCTTACTTTGCCTATACTATGGATTACATTTAAGCCCCAAATTATTAGGAAATCTTGATACTAGGTAAAATCCCTGATTCGTGGGAGTCTTATTTGATAATTCAGGTTTTTTTGAGGTTTTTTTGTAAGCGATTAAGATATTTAATATGAGGAAAATGAGGCCTATGAAAATACACTGGTGACTTGGTTGCAAGTGAGCTCTGATTATGAAGCAAGTACTTGAACGCTTAGCAGAAATTACTTTATCTATAGCAGTGCTATCCTAGACACATAGGATTATTTAAATTTAAATTAATTACAAAATTTAAAAAGTTAACAATTGCACTGGCCACATTTTACATATGGTCAGTGGCTAGTCTATAGAGAAGATAAATATAGACCATTTCTATCATTACAGAAAGTCCTACTAAAGAACTCTGTTTTAGAGATTAGAGATGTTATTAGGTACTGCAAAGTGGAAAGAGAAAAAAATTTTTTTATTAGAACATTCCAAAGAAATATTTCAGGGATGTCAGGTTGAGAAACAATTTATTTTGATCTTGAGATATGAGAGAGAAAGGAGAAAAAGACAGAGGTATATGCAGGGATGTGAGAAATGGGAGAAAGCAGTGCATCCTGCCATATAATTCTGTACTTCTGAGTACTAAAATTTTTTTTTTTTTTTTTGAGACGGAGCCTCAAGCTATCCTCCTGAGTAGAGTGCCATGGCATCACAGCTCATAGCAACCTTCAACTCCTGGGCTCAAGCGAGTCTCCTGCCTCTGCCTCCCAAGTAGCTGGGACCACAGGCGCCTGCCACAACGCCCGGCCATTTTTTTGGTTGCAGCCATCATTGTTGTTTGGCAGGCCCGGGCTGGGGATTCGAACCCGCCACCTTGGGTGTA
>CAUYQV010087804.1:0-11352 GCA_963574575.1 Galagoides demidoff | reverse complement strand
ATTTTTTATTTTTTTTTGGAGACAGAACCTCAAGCTATCCCCCTGGGTAGAGTGCCATGGCATCACAGCTCATAGCAACCTCCAACTCCTGGGCTCAAGTGAGTCTCCCGTCTCAGCCTCCCAAGTAGCTGGGACCACAGGTGCCCGCCACAACGCCCGGCCATTTTTTGGTTGCAGCCATCATTGTTGTTTGGCGGGCCTGGGCTGGGGATTTGAACCTGCCACCTTAGGTGTACGTGGCTGGTGCCTTAGCCGCTTGAGCCACAGGCACCGAGCCATTCTTCTTACTTTAAACTTTACTAAATTTTACCTTGTGATCCAATATATGATCAGTTTTAGTAAAAGTTCCCTGACACTAGACAAGAATGTATATTTTAAGCTACAAAAGTTCCATATATAAAATATCTCCATATTACCTGGTTTATTAACATATTGTTTAAGTCTTCTAAATCCTTTTTTATACTTTTCATTTTGCTGAGGGTTGGACTGCAAGGGTAGAATTAAACTCTTATTGAATGTTTCTGCCTCTTAGTCTTTTCTTCTGCTGAATTTTCTGCTTTTGGAAAGTTGCTTTACTTATTGGGTCCTTAGAAATGAATAGCACATGTATCATCACTGTGAATTGTTCCCTTAATGTCTTCAGAGTACCTTTCTATGTCATGTATTGTGCTTTTGCTCTGAATTTGACCTTATCAGACAGCTACTATGGTCACAACTCATTTTCATTCTTCTTTCTCTTCCCTCCTTCCCTCACAGCCTCCTTTCTTTCCTTCCTTTCCTTTCCCTTCCCTTCCCTCCCCTGTCCTTCCCTTCCCTGACCCCCTCCCCTCCCTTCCTCCCTCTCTTCCTTCCTTTTTCTCTCCTTCTCTCCTCTTCTTTCTTTGCAAACACTGTGCTCATTCTTTTATTATCTTTCTCAACCAGAAACTGTATTAAAGGGCTGCAGCATTAGGAAGGTTGAGAACCACTGTCTTAGTTTGATGTATGTGTTTAGGCCTAATTCTATCATATTAATAATTGTATCTATTCTATAATGCTTGATTTAACCTAATTTTAGTCCAAGCTTTTTATATATCTTTAAAATTGAATTCTTATATAAATCACCATTTTTATGTGTGCATATGTATATATGTGTGTGTGTGTATATATTCATTGTATGCATGTGTGTGTGTGTGTATAGGTATACACATATATCCATATAGATATAGATATAGAAACTGAGGTACAGAGCGGTTAGTAAGAACCAAGGTCATAGAAATTGTTGGTGATAGAGGTGGGATGGTGGGATTCTGGTCCCTGCTTTCTTTTTATTACCACATTATGTGGCTTCTTATTTTATGCTTTCTGTGATACTTCTGGGTAATTTCCTAAGGTCTCTTTTCTAGGTCACAGTGATTTCTTTCATCCTGTATTTGATATACTATGGCCCATTCAATAAATTTTTAATAGGAAAGATTAAGTTATTTTAGTTCTGAGTACTTCTTAGCTATTTTTAGTACTCTTTGGTTATTAAAATAATCCATTCTTAAAGTTTTTAACCTTTTGGTATATGGTTAGTTTATATTGTGTACCCGATAATGCACATAAATTTCCTTGGAAATTTAGTATGTATTTTGTTTCTGAGAACTCTTGGTTGCAGTGGTTGATATTTGGTTATAAGATCATGTATTTTTGAAATCAATCTGTGAGGATCCTTGGGATGTTAAGGATATTTCTGAAGAGAGATTTGGTTGCATCTGCCACTTTCCAGAATTTGCTAACATCTGAAGTCACTTTAGCTCCATGGAGAGTCCATGGTAGTATAGGAAATTCATATTAGCCTCCTAACCTTGAGATAGACTCAAAGTTCAGGCCTGCAGGCTCCCGGGCCTTGTATCCATATTTGTTCCCAGAGCAACTTCCTCTACTTCCTGTTTACTCCTGGCCTTCTCAGATTTCAGCTCTTTGCCTACCCTCCCACACAATTTTAGGTTTCTTTTCATTCTCCTGAGCATGTCATAAAAGTACGTTTGTTTTCATTTACTAAAATTCTAATTGTTTTTTAGTGGGAGGTCCCTTCAGTATAAGGTCGTAAGAAGTGTGTGTGCACATGTTGAAGACTTCTGAGCCAAATTGCCTCCTAGAAAGTTGTAATCATCTCTTCTTCTCTAGAAATGGGTTTGCATATCTGTTTATTCCTAAAACTGACAACATGGGATATTATTCTAAAAAATACAGAGGATTACATGAGAAAGGAAAGTAGTTATTTTTGTTGAGTTGAATGATTTTGATTCGTAGTGAAGCTTAAAAACTTAAAGTGTACTTTTGGACATTCATGCAATTTATATTTTAATCACCTGGAAATTTAAATTTGGATATTAGAAAAGGTCTGACTTGGAGATGTGGAAGCTTTGGACATATAATTCAAGGACAGTGTTTGCATTAACAGTGAATTAAGAGAAAGGATATTTTGGGAAACATTAGAATTCATGAGTCATGCTGAAGCATAGGAGCCAGAGGAAAAGATGGGATTGTTTAGCCATGACTTATTGGGAAGTAAAAGTAGTGTTGGAAATCAAAGGAAAAGAAAGTTTAAAGGATAAATGTTTGGTGTAAATGTTACATGATGCATATAACTTATATAGGACGAAGGCTAAAAAACCCAGAAATTTGAATTTAGCAAGTAAAAGTTTAAGCGATGACTTTATCTAGATTGCTGTCAGTGCCAGGTAAGGACAGAAGCAGATACAATGGAATGATAGCACAGCAGTAGATCAATGGATCTTAACATTAAGAGTCATGGGTCCTTTTGAGACTATAATGGAAACAAAGGGACTCTTTCCCCCTCTCTGGAAAATGTTCACATGTACAAACAGTCTAAATTTTTAAATACAATATTTAGATATTCCTATTTCTATTGACAATCATCTTCATATGGAGTCTCCTACTGTCACCTTATTGTAGAGATTTCATCATAGCAGGAAGAAGAAAGACCAATATACCTTCAGGAGAGGTTAGGGGTAGGTTAAGATAACATATACAAAATATCTGGAACTTGCTAATTACATGTCCGATAAATGTTTGCTGTTTTTTCAAGAGCCAAAAGGAAAGGAGATTTTGGCAAGACAGGAGAGAATAGAAGATAATTGTTGGCATAGTGCCCCCAAAGGACCAGGAGGCAACTGGATCACAGGTGTAGTGATGAGGTTAGTCTTGCATGGAGGAGGGAGGGAGGTTTTGGAAATATATGTTTATTCAGAATCTGCTTTCTGCCAGGAATTGTATTAGAACATTTTTGCACAATATCTCATCTTTAAACAATCCTGTAAAATAGCACATGTTGACTTTTATAGATAAGCATTTGGGTGTTTCAAATTTATGTTAGAAAGTGGCAAGGAGAGGAATCTGACCTACATGTGTCACACACCAAAGCTATCACACAGCCAGAGGAGTTACGTAGAAATTTGAGAATTAATTATTATAACTAATATTGGAGCTCCAGGGGAGGTAAATTAGGGAAATTTGAGTCTCAATTTTCATTGGCTGATGTCAGCAAATGATCAGTTGAGAATGACCATTAGCCTGGCCTTCTACTCTCCACTGACTTGTCAGCAATGACCCTCTTGTCACCTGTGAGGGCGTCCACACAGGTTTGGAGTCACTTGTCTCTGTTCCCTGCCTTCTCTAGTTCTGACAGCATAGGAAGCTGGGATTGACCTAGGCCTCTGAAAAAGAATCAAATTGTCTATAGGAAATTTTCAAATATGAGCTAAATGAAAAGGGAGAATAAAAAGAATATAGTCAGGTACGTCAGAGCAATCTGCTATCTCTTATCAGTGCCACTGAGCTGGGCATCTCCCCTCCCCCAGCACCATCTAGAAAATACAGAAAGAAGCCATGAACCTTCCATGTAGTATGATAGATGCCTTGGGACTAAATGTTTCTCCCTTTGTGTAGTATTACTGTTCATATTAGTTCAGAAGCTCTTTAGCTCCTTAAAATCCTGCTCATAGATATTTTTGCTTTGCTCCATAGTTAGGAACATTTAAACATACTATTAATTTCTGTTGTTTATATTTGAATTGTATTGCAATTTGATCTCATGCTAAGTGACTTCTAATGTAAGCAGAGGTGATATAATTAACTGTCTTCAAAACTTAGTTGTAAGTGCTTAGTTATGAATGCTGTGGTTGGATCTAGGTAGGAGTTTTAAGTCATACTGTGTATAGTCCAATGAACGCTGATTGAGATTTTATTGTTCAAGCAATTTTATAATTATTTAAAGAGGATATCTGTAATTTTAGTATAGCACTCTTCAGAGAAGTAGTATATAATTAAAGTTGAAACTTAGCTATTTGATAAGCATTGTTTGAACGTTTAATAACTGATGGCAAAAAATTTCTTTAAAGATTAGTGGTTTCACTTAAGTGTAAATCAATTGGTTGATGAGATGGCCAAGTTCCTGGGATATTTTTGTATACACCTTCTTTATTCTTTCCCCTAGTTCCCATGGGAATTATCACCCAACCAATGAACCAGCCAAACATGTAGAGTGAGGAAAGACCATCTTTATTTTAGTGTTTTCAGCATAAATGGATTGACTATTTCTTTTTTTTTTTTTTGGCCAGGGCTGGGTTTGAACCCACCACCTCCAGCAAATGGGGCCAGTGCCCTACCCTTTTGAGCCACAGGCACCACCCCTCGAATATATTTCTTGCATTATGCTTTTGGCTGTGAGTGCAAGAGTCAACACCTATGTATTCTAAACCAATATTTTGAGTTCCAGAGGCCCACAGCAACACAACTTTGTCTATAACTAACAGATGATAGGTAAAAAGTAGTGTTCATATGTAGGCAGCCTTGAAAGACTCTTGATTGATGGCTGGCATTTTCAGATATACCCACACACAGCTGGAGTAGCACTGTTAACAGAAGGATTCAATAAAATATTCAATTACAGGATTCCCTCAATCAGATGACCTTATTTGAAATCAGGTGAAAGGAGAGACTATGGTAATGATCCAGTTACTGCAAAAATAGAATGAGAGTGACTGAGATTTTATTGATACTATGGAATTCGAGTTATCAGACTAAAGCTCTGTAGAGCTTTTAATGGCTTAAATCTCTTAAAAAGTTGCCTAATTGCTATTATCCACACCTTCTAGTCTTATCTCTGTTTGCATGTCCAGAGAGATCAGTTCCGTTCAGGAATGTAGGTCTGGACTGAAATGCGTGATGAGATCCAGTTCTAACCTATAAATCTATGAAATAAAACAGCAAAGCTTTTGAGGTAGTGATTCTAAGGCTGATGCGATTGGAGACCACTATTTTCCACAAGACTATGAGTATGTAGAGGCATCTTGGATAACTCTCAATTTATTCTTCTGATTTTGTTCCAAGATTTTGTTTAGGTCACACACTGTCACCCAGAAGAAAACTTTCCTAAGTGCAATTTCAAATCAGTCCAAATGGGGACCTAAAAGCTCAGAGGCTTATAGTAAGCTTGTGTGGTATTTATCTGACCTCAGTATTTGGGAACAAAATAAACCCTGGTCTTGGCACACTTCATATGTTCTCTTTATCAATGGTTTATTCATGAACTTATAAAATTTTAATAACAGTGTTTGTAAGTATTGTAATAAGTCAAAAAAAATCCAAACAACAAAAAAAGCAAGACACCAAGTTTATGGTCCTTCTGGAGGTAATCTGAACCCTTCCAAGATGGGTGAGACTTCGCAATGAGTCCAGGAGTATGTTGCAGGTGGATTATAGACCACACTTTGAGAAGTTGTACTAATAGAACATGACAGCTTGGTTTTCCTTCCCAGCACACCCTGAGCTTCGTGACTGCCATACTTGTATTTCTCATGTCACAGTGGAACACATTTGTCATGACATGTAATTACCTACATTTTTTACCCATTTATTCTAAGCTGCTTGAGGGATATAGTTGCTAACTTCTCATTTACTCAATGCCTCTTAGCATTGCATGTTGCAAACATTTAATGAACCTTGTTATTATACTGTAGTCATAACATGATAAGGCTTTGGAGGCTGACAGATTGGGTTGGAATATAGGCTGTGTGGCTGTGAGCAAATTAAGATCTCTAAATCTTTATTTCCTCATTTGTAACACTAGATAACAATAGCTATCTTGCCTGGAACATCATAAGCTCTCCATATATTGGTAGTGATTTTATGAGAAAAAAAATTTTGTTACCCACTATATGCTCATCAAATAAACCTAGAACAATGTATGTAAGCAAAATTATTCAGATAAAATCAACCTAATTTCACCTCCCAGAGATATTGAAACATGATATTTCGCAGAAAGAGTGAAGGTAAGGGATGACACAGAATATGCTGTTATAGAAGCCAAGGGTAGAGAATAATTTTTTCAAAATAAGTCTCAACTTGGGAGGTGCCTGTGGTTCAGTGAGTAGGGCGCCAGCCCCATGTACTGAGGGTGGTGGGCTCAAAACTGGCCCCAGCCAAACTGCAACAACAACAACAATAAAAGATAGCCGGGTGTTGTGGTGGGCTCCTGTAGTCCCAGCTAACTTGGGAGGCTGAGGCAAGAGAATTGCCTATGCCCAGGAGCTGGAGGTTGCTGTGAGCTGTGATGCAATGGCACTACCGAGGGCGATAAAATGAGACTCTGTTTCTACAAAAAACAAAAAGTCTCAACTTGGCTTCAGTAATATTACTAAGAGCGTCACACAAGAATTGGCAGGTGGTTTACATTGGCAGATTTACATTGGCAATTACCATAAAATACAAGATAGGAAAAAAGAGAAAGACTGAAAAGTGGATGTTGAATTTAGTAACACTGAGTTCATTGCACATCGTGATGACGAATGTAGAGCACAGTAGTTTGACGGGAAGCCATAGTGGTTGAGTAATGAGATGAAGAAATAAAGAGAGTGATTAGACAGTGATTATAAGCAATTTGCTCAAAAAGTTCTACATTTATCACATTAGAATTCATTATTTGGCTTGATATTTATTCTTTTGTAAATCTGTTTCTATTTTTTGCCTGTATTTTCCATTGGTGTTATCTTTTCTTTTTGATATGCAGGGGCTGTTTATGCAAGGCTATTAAATTTGTCCTAGATGATTCAGTTCTCTCCAGATTTTTATTTGCTATTAATAGTCTTTATCTTTTTTTTCTTGGTTGTCGCTCTAAATTTTAACTTTTTAATGTGGGTATTCTGCCTTTAGTTTTATGTTGGGAAAGGTCTTTCTTTCCCTTCATCCTCGCCTATAAATAGTCAAAAAAATTCTTTCTAGAACTTCCATGGAATTTCATTTGGAATATGGAATAAAGTAGTTTTTTTTTTTCTGATGGTAATCACCTATCTCAAAAAAAAAAGTAGTTGAATTGAGAGTCAAAGATATAAAATAGTCATGTGGCTCGATACAATTCTCAATGAGCTTGGGGCCTAGTGATGAGAGGTGGTTTATGTGAATTCCCACTCAATCTGAATCTGAAGGCAGGTTACAGAAAAGGAGACCAGTCATTCCTCTAGTTATGTTTGATTTGGTTGAGAGCTCTTGAATCATACTACCTCGAGTGAAATATTTATGAAATCAATGTTCAGCTTCAACATTACAGTAGGCTTTGTGGGTGTGAAAATAAGGCAAAGACATAGTTCTGAGACATAAGGAAACTTAAATATTGTTAGATAGCAGGAACATGTGCACATGAAACAGTAAGCCTGCCTGACCAGCCGTAATACACACTATCAGCGAAGCACAGACGATTATCGCAAATAGAAGAGCTGATGACTGCCCGAGCCTACGGCTCCACTTTAATATCTAATATGCTTTTTTACTTCATGTAGCTATCAAACAAATTGCCCTGGAGGATCGACTTGGTCAAATGCACATTCATTGACAGTGAAGTTTTAAGCAAATTTTCTTTGAAGTTATTTCCCTTTTAACAATTTCTTTCCAATTCAAATTACCATTTATAATTATGTTAAAACATGCTGCATCTTACAAAATGGTGCCATCTTGAGAGATGGGCTATAAATAGTGGATTTTTTCCCCTATAGTTCAAAATAAGTCTCAACTTGGCATCAGTCATGATACTAAGAGTGTCCCACAAGGAATGGAGGTGGATTATGTAGGAGGATTTACATTGGCAATTACCATAAAAAAAATGAAACTACAATTACTGCCAATATAGATTGTTGATAGCTTGCCGGTTCATCTTGTTTCCAAATGCAGTATATGCAAACTATGTGCTTCCTTTACAGTGAAGTAGAGCAACAGTCTCAGTTCTATCTTTGCAAATTTAGGGTTTATAGTACCTGATGATGCTGGAGATAGGGTCACATAAGGGGTCAAAGTCCAGTCAAAGGGGAATTGCTTTGGAATCTATGACTAGGTGCTCCTGGGAAGGTAGCTATGCCTGTGGCTTTTGCTAAAGCAGGGATAAGAGATAGTCATTGTTCCACATGTTTTCTTTAGGGGATCACATCTTCTCAATATAATGTCACGTAGTTGGCAATTATGATGTGATTGGAGCTGCATATGCTGGCAATGCATGTTCTTTAGGACATAATAATCAACCCTAGATCTATATCTTGAGCTCAGTAAAACTATTAGGTGTTTGCTCTTCAGCATAACTTTCTTACCACAGTTCCACTGAAACAGGAGAATCCTTCAAAGATCAAGGCACTGAAAGCTACTTGTGGAATAGCCTATACTAAATTTACTAGTTTACCAAAGATACCGTTTTAAGGATTAATCTGCATGGGCATACTAAGTGATTCTGTATATGGTTTTCCATAAATATATTTTATTGACTATATCAAATGAATATGAGTTTTTTCTTCTCAAATATACTCAAGAACCTAATGAATAACATATTCTATATGAACATGTTCTTTATAAGTGCATTCTTCCTAATTGTATTCTTCGTGAATGTTTTTCACAAATAAGAATGCATTCAATTAGTTATTCTTCCTGATTATGTTTCTAATACCATTTTATTAGAATGTGTTCCTTATTAATATATTTCTAGCCTAGAATATATTAAAATACTGGCAGTTTATATATGGTATTATTCAGTAGAAAATATGCTTAGGATTCAGCTCTTGAGAATCTACTATTTAAAATGTATTTAACGGCTGGATGCAGTGGCTCACGCCTGAAATCCCAGCACTTTGGGATGCAGAGGTGGGCAGATTGCTTGAGCTCAGGAATTTGAGACCCTGCTGAGCAAGAGCAAGAGCAAGATCCCATCTCTCTCTCTCTCTCTCAAAAAAAAAAAAAAAAAAAAGGTGGGTGTTGTGGCGGACACCTGTAGCCTCAGCTATTTGGCAGGCTGAAGCAAGAGAATCACTTGAGCCCAAAAGTTTGAAGATGCTGTGAGCTATGATGCCATGACACTCTACCAGGGGTGACAAAGTGAGCCCCTGTCTCCAAAAAATGAACAAATAAATAAAATGTATTTAATTAGAATGTTTATTTAAAATAATATTTCCTATAATAAGTTTTAGTAAATTTGGCAATCACACCTTCTAAAGCTTCTTATCCATCAAAGAGCTAGAAAAGTATTCCTTTTCCATTAGATTGGATTATGCATTGTTTAATGACAGATAAATTCTGAAGAATGCGTGTGTCATTAGGCAATTTTCACATTGTGCAAACATCAGAGTGTACATTTATCCACACAGTTCATCCTCCCAGACCCTGTATTCCTATTCTGTAAGACTGATTAAATAGCCAGGCCATTTGTCATTGCTCTTGATTTGTGTTCATTTTCACCCTGGGTCACTTCTGTTTTCATACAAAGTGGATGATAAGGCACACTGCTTCTGTTTACTGGGAAAAGTGTCACCTTTGTCTTTCAGACCACCCCTGAGTGGGATTGTAGAGCAGCAGCAATTCATTTTTGGCTGAACCCAGTGAGCTCACCCATTTGCAAACCAAGTTCAGCCTTATTCTGCCAGAGGAGATTAAGGGTCTTTACTAATGCTATAGAATGATCTAAAGAAAAGATGCAGGTGCGATACTGGTGGATGACTCAGTGGACTCAGTGTCAGCTAGACCTGGAGTCTGGTCTACATGCTCAGGTAGATTATTTTTTCTGCCCTCTGAATCTGCTTGCACTTAATACTAAATGTATCAGTCCTATCTTCTGACAGGTTGCTGAAACTCTGACCACACAGTCACTCGATGGGCCATGGTCACTAACTACATCTTTGTCCAGTAGTTGTAGACAGCATGGCCTTTGGAAGTCTAAGGGTCTCTATTGTCATTCTCATACTGAAGCTTGCCATAACTTGTCTTTTCTCACCATAAGAAACTCTGTAATTATATCCTGCTTTCCCTCCTACATTAATTTGAAAATTTCTGGATCTTTTTTCTGATAAGAGTAAAAAGAATACTTTTTTGGATCAATTGTTGAATAATATGTACCTGAGATGATGATGATCTTTCCTTGAAAAGATATCACATCTACCAATGGACTACTGCTAGACTGAGTTTATGGGAATCTATTGTCATCCTCCAGGATTCTCCTATATTTTTGCAGAGGTCCGAGTTGTGCTTTAAATGGAGTACAGGAAAGGAACCCTACAGTGTTTGGTCTGTTAGGGGAGCTTTAAACTCTGCTGTTCTTCATAAATGACTGTGACAGTTCTTATCACATAAGCCAATGAATGTAGGGGTTTTGTCATCTTCCAAGTATGTCCATTCTAATTATTGGGGATCACCAAAAATGACCATGCTTGTCTGTGGCCTGAATGGACTCAGCGTCAGCTAGACCTAGACTAGGACATTCATTACCTGCCCAGAATTTTAAAAAGGGTTATAATAACTATGATGCATTGTAGGTATTAATTCAATTCACACCCAGAATACTAGTTCCTTTTTTTTTTATTTCTCATAGCATAACTGTGTACATTAACTCAATCATGGGGTACAGTGTTCTGTTTTCATATACATTTTGAAATACTCTCGTCAAACTGGTTAACATAACCTTCATGTCATTTTCTTATTTATTGAGTTAAGACATTCATACTCTGCTTTTAGAAAGATTCACTTGTACCCTTGTAAGATAAACCATAGAGGTGACCCCACCAATCATCCTCCCTCCCCCTATCCAAATCCCCCTCCCCTCTCCCACCCCCTTCCCATATTCTAAGGCTATGATTAGGTTATGACATTCCTATAAAAGCTATAAATTGGTTTCAAAATAGGGCTATGTACATTGGATACTTTTTCTTCCATTCTTGATAAACTTTGCTAAGAAGAACATTTTCTAGCTCCATCCATATAAACATGAAGAAGGTAAAGTCTCCATCTTTCTTTAGGGCTGCATAGTATTCCATGGTGTACATATACCACAATTTATTGATC
>CAUYQV010087802.1:0-23447 GCA_963574575.1 Galagoides demidoff | reverse complement strand
TGGCATCCCTCCTGGGTGCAGGAAACAACTATAACAGGGGCCTTACCTAACAAATGTAAACATTGTAACATAACGATTTGTACCCTCAGATTAATCTGAAATTTTAAAATTCCAACATTTGTTTCTTGCGGGGGGGGATTGTATATGCATAACAATAGAAATAGCTTATGTATGTATACAGAAATTAAACTAATTATGAATTTAATCACTTAATTTTATATGATTTAAGAAAATAAAATGCTCTTAATATATATTAACTACAGAGAAAAATAGTTTTTATATTTAAGCATAATTTTTTTCATAAAATTTAAATATACTAGTGGCATATATATTTATTTATATATTTTATATGTGTATATGTATTTTTTAATTTTTTTAAGGAAAGCTTTTACAGGTCAATACTGGTGCTAAAGAACAGTTATTCTTTGAAGCTCCGAGAGGGAAAAAGCAAACCATCCCCACCGTGGAGGTAGGAAGATAGTGATGTTTGTGGTGTTGTTTATATAAGAATGGTTGGAAAACTGATTCCTACATTCCATTGTTTAGTTATAGGGGAAACTTGTTCTCACGTTACAGGCGTTCTTGAGTGGATTTACTTTTTTGGGCCAGAATACATAAAAGGGTTAAAGGAAGAGACAAAGTATTAAGAAAAGGAAGGGGGGCAGTGCCTGTGGCTCAGTGAGTAGGGTGCCAGCTCCAGATACTGAGGGTGGTGGGTTCAAACCCAGCCCCAGTCAAACTGTAACAAAAAAATAGCTGGGCATTGTGATGGGTACCTATAGTTCTAGCTACTCAGGAGGCTGAGGCAAGAGAATTGCCTAAGCCCAGGAGTTGGAGGTTGCTGTGAGCTGTGATGCCAAAGCACTCTACTGAGGGCAATAAAGTGAGACTCTTGTCTCCACAAAAAAAAAAAAAAAAAAAAAAAAGAAAGAAAGAAAAGGAATGAATCACTTGTATGTCTAGCTGTGCTCTAATTATTTTCCTCTCAGGAGAGAAATCATTGCAATAGCAGGTAGAAGACATGCCATCTAAAATTGGAGACTGCTTGTCTGCACGTATTTGGAACTCATATTCCTAAGATTCCTATTTTTAAAAGCAAAATACGAAATTGGGTGGTTTTCTTTGTGTGTCTGACAATATTAGCAATTTTTTTGGTTTGACCTAGGAAGAGAGGCTCACCAAATTTAACATTAAATTGGCTTACTGAAGGGAAAGAATATAAGTAACAGTACTTAATTTCCAGTTGTTAGAAGACATGATTATCAAAATGCATCGGTAGAAACTTAGACCCAAACTGTAAGAATGTTTCTTCATTATCTTAAAGGCAGAAACAGCCTTATTTATCACTGTCTGCTCAGCATCTAGAACACATGGTGGATACATAAGTACACCCTAAAGAAAATTTATGTTTAAATTTTTCTGCTGGAACTAATTAGATTCTGAGAAGCTACAAAACCAAGACAAGTAAAAATTTAACTCTTTTTTTCATTAAAAGTTTAATTTAACACATGTAATTACAAAGAAAAGTGTTTATATTTTGGTTGTTAATTTTTTAGGTTTAGATATTACAAATTTACTGCATCATTTTTGTCTTTTTAGGTAGAGAAAATTGCTTGGGCATCATGGACAAGTGTTCTTGGTTTATGCTGTGAGGGAATTTGGCCAGTGATTGGAGAAGTCACAGATGTAACTTCTTCTTGCCTCAGCAGTGACAAAATGGTCCTTGCTACTGGGGATGATTTGGGATTTGTGAAGTTATTTAGATATCCTACTAAAGTATGTGTTTTTCTTTAATTTTTCTAATAATCATAAGTTATAAAAAAAAGTTAAGGCAATGCTTTATCATAGCACCTCATTATTGTGAAATGAATGATACATACGTAACAGAAACATATATAATGTGTAATACATGTATATCATGAAAGACTCAGAATTGTGGTTCATATTTATAACTTTCATCTGTAAGTATTATAATTTGTGATCCTATGCATTAAGTTATAAATTATATTCTACAGTATTTTTTAATATTGAACAATGTAAATAACCTTTCTTTTATTTTTTATTTTTTTGAGACAGAGTCTCACTTTATCACCCTCGGCAGACTGCCATAGTATCACAGCTCACAGCAACCTCCAACTCCTGGGCCTAGGCAATTTTCCTGCCTCAGCCTCCCAAGCAGCCAGGACCACAGGCACCCACCACAACACTGGCTATTTTTTTTGTTGCAGTTTGGCCAGGGCTGTGCTTGAACCCACCACCCTAGGTATATGAGGCCAGCACACCACCCACTGAGCCATAGGTGCTGCCCAAATAAGCATTTTTTATTTTTGGGGGGGTAGGGAGTTTGAACCTCCCACCTCCAGTATATGGGGCCAACATCCTACTCCTTTGAGCCAGAGGAGCCCCCCCTGTAAATAACCCTTCTAAAAGAAACATTTCTTTTATCCTCAATATTAACTTAAATAATTTTGTTATTCTTTTGATTAACTATGTGCCATAAATAGTAAATATAAACTCAAAAGCTTATAATGTTTTAATCAATTAAATACAAAATATAACACCTATAAAATAAAAATAAACAATATTGATTTAATGTAGTGAATGATTTTTTCATTGTTGAAACCAAACAATATGGATTTTTTTTTTTATTCTTTGAGACAGAGTCTCACTTTGTCACCCTCAGTAGAGTGCTGTGGCATCACAGCTCACAGCAACTTCAAATTCTTGGGCTCAAGCAATTCTCTTGCTTCAGCCTCCTAAGTAGCTAGGACTACAAGTGCCCACCACAGTTCCCAGCTATTTTTAGAGACGAGGTCTCACTTGGGCTCATGCTCGTCTCAAATCTGTAAGCTCAGGCATTTCACCCACCTCAGCCTCCCAGAATGCTTGGAATATAGATGTGAGCCCCTGGGCCTGGCCTAACAACATGGATTCTTTGGATTTTCACATACCTATGCTACTGTGCACTATTTGATTACTTAATTCTTTTACCACTTTCCTGTATTCATATTACTACAAAACATTAATCTTTTGCTTAGCACCGATATAAAATTCATGTATCAAGTCCACATACATGTATTTCTTAAATGTCACAAATTAACTTCTATTAAGATGTTACAGTCTGGCACCAGCATGAATGTAAACATAAATAGGACACTGAGTCATATTAAGGTATTCAGTTCATGGTGATCTGAAGTAACTGCTATTAATATTTTTACTAGATCAGCATTGATATGAAAACACAGGTTTAAAAATTCTCATTGAAAATTCAGATACTCTAGGGTAGCACCTGTGGCTCAGTGAGTAGGGCACTGGCCCCATATACTGAGGGTGGCGGGTTCAAACCTGACCCTAGCTGAACTGCAACCAAAACATAGCTGGGCATCGTGGCAGCTGCCTGTAGTCCCAGCTACTCGGGAGGCTGAGAATCGCTTAAGCCCAGGAGTTGGAGGTTGCGTGAGCTATGTGACGCCACGGCACTCTACCAAGAGCCACAAAGTAAGACTCTGTCTCTACAAAAAAAAAAAAAAAGAAAATTCAGACACCCGGAAGGTGCCTGTGGCTCAGTGAGTAGGGCGCTGGCCCCATATACCGAGGGTGGGGGGTTCAAAGCCAGCCCAGGCCAAACTGCAACAAAATAGCTGAGCGTTGTGCCAGGTGCCTATGGTCCCAGCTACTTGGGAGGCTGAGGCAAGAGAATCGCCTAAACCCAGGAGTTGGAAGTTGCTGTGAGCTGTGACATCACAGCACTCTACTGAGGACAATAAAGTGAGACTCTGTCTCTAAAAAAAAAAACCAAACCCAAAAAAAGAAAATTCAGACACCCAAGAAAATGCTCCATAGATTGGTAAAATTTTAGTTGATAAGAGTGTGTCCCATTAAAATATTTAATAGTCAGAAACTCCTAGCGTTCCAGATGGTGTAGATCCCTTAGAAACAAGCTCTAGGAAATTGATGTATGGATTCATTTTTCACCTCACTCTAGTGAGAACCACATAATCTTAGAAAAATTACCTTTTTACTGTGCTTTGATGACAGATCTCCAACCATAGTTTTTTTTTTAAATGGCAGGGTCTCATTCTGTTGCCCATGGTGGAGTGTAGTGGCGTGATAGCTTACTGCAGCCTCAAACTTCTGGGTTCAAGCGATCTTCCTACTTCATCCTCCCAAGTAGCTGGGATTACAGTTGTGAACCACATGTAGGCATGAACCATGCCCCTGGCCAGTAAGGCTGTGTCAGAAATGGAATATGAACCTAATTCTTTTTTTTTTTTTTTTTGAGACAGAGCCTCAAGCTGTCCTCCTGGGTAGAGTGTTGTGGCATTACAGCTCACAGCAACCTCCAACTTCTGGGCTCAAGCGAGTCTCCTGCCTCAGCCTCCCAAGTAGCTGGGATCATAGGCGCCTGCCACAAGGCCTGGCTATTTTTTTTGATTACAGCCATCATTGTTGTTTTGGCGGGCCTGGGCTGGATTCAAACCCGCCACCTTAGGTGTATGTGGCTGGCACCTTAGCCACTTGAGCCACAGGCACTGAGCTAGAACCTAATTCTTATTAAGAGTCTTTATTCCCAGAGAATTCACTGATTTTGCCATCACTATGTTTTGTTTAGAACATCTGTTGTTTTGACTGCTTATGATGCTTTGATCTGAAATTTACTTATATAACTTGCTAATGCTAGTGTTCTAGATTTAAATTTGCCAAATATTTATAACATGAATTTTTCTTTATATTTAAAAGTAAAATAGGCTTGGTGCCTGTAGCTCAGTGGCTAGGGCGCCGGCCACATACACAGGAGCTGGCGGATTCGAGCCCAGCCTGGGCCTGCCAAACAACAAGGACAATTACAACAAAAAATAGCTGGGTGTTGTACGGGCACCTATAGTCCCAGCTACGTGGGAGACTGAACCAAGAGAATTGGTTAAGCCCAAGAGTTTGAGGTTGCTGTGAGCTGTGATGCCATGGCCCTCTACAAAGGGTGACATAGTAAGACTCTTGTCTCAAAAAAAAAAAAGAAAAGTAAAGTAAAATAGCCTAAGAACCATAGCAAGACCTTGTCTTTGCAAAAAATACAAAAATTAGCTGGTGTGATAGTACATATTTGTAGCCCCAGCTACTCAGGAGGCTGAGGCAGGAGGATTGCTTGAACCCAGGAGTTTGAGGTTCAAGCAGTCCTTGAGGTTTCAGTGAGCTGTGATGATTCCACTGCACTCTAGTCCAGGCAACAGAGTGAGACACTATCCCAAAAAAACAAAAAAGCAAAATACATTCCAATGTGTAGTGCTTATAAACAAAAGCATTAATGAATTAAAATGAAAGATTTACATGGGCATTTGTGTGTATGCACACATGTGTATATGTATATATACAGCGTATATACTGAAGCAATTAATGATTAGTCTTTGTTTATATAGTTATGCCATGGGTAGGCATTTGTATTCCTTCTCAGTTGTGTTTAATTCCAATATAGTATATGTGCATAATCATTGTTTTTAATTGATACACATTATTCCATAGATATGTGTACAGTGTAATTAGCTATTATTACTTTATTGGACATTTTAGGTATTTAAATACTGTGGTATGTATTTTTTGCAAATACAGCCTTTTCTAAACAAAGATCCCTAAAAGCAAGATGGATAAGTCAAGCATGAGAACATTTTTATGCTTTTAATGCACAATATCAAGTTGTTTTCCTAAAGAATTTTGCTGTATGATGTGTGAAACTAATAATTTTATTTTATCCTCATTTGGAAATTGCTATTTTTTGTTCTAGTGAGTTTCACTGTTTTCTTATGATTCTTTACATGTTACACTTGGAATGATGTATTTCTAATCATATGCTAAGAAAAATAAAAGGAATTAAAAATTATAACTGAAAGTTTTCAGATAATAAAATTTCTGAGAAAGATTGTTTGAATTTATTTTCCTCTTTAGGGAAAATTTGGAAAGTTTAAGAGGTATGTGGCCCATAGTACACATGTCACAAATGTTCGCTGGACTTATGATAACAGCATGTTGGTTACCCTAGGAGGTACAGATATGTCTTTAATGATATGGACAAATGAGATGGAGGGATATCGAGAAAAAAAGACTTGTGATAGTGAAGAGTCTGACATAGATTCTGAAGAAGATGGGGGTAAGTCAATTTATTATATTTTAATAAAATGAACATTTAGTATAACTTATTTAAACTGTAGAAGTTATAATCAGTACTGGTAATGATAATGTTTGAAGAATTGTGGCATTTGTGGTTTTACTTTAGTTAATATCAAAATTGGTTTTGTGACTCAAGAACAGCATATATTGATGACTTGAATATTCATCTACAGATGAAAGATAATCATATTTTAAATAAGTACCACTAAAATAAATTTTATGTTATTGATCCTCATATTTTAAAATAATTTTGATTTTTTTCCTAATATACCAGCTCATTACGGAAAATACATTTTTGTAATAAAAAATAAACATAGGGCAGTGCCTGTGGCTCAAAGAAGTAGGGTGCCAGCCCCATATACTGGAGGTGCTAGGTTCAAACCTAACCCCGGCCAAAAACTGCAAAATAAATAAATAAATAAATAAACATAGCATCCATAATTTGACCACTCTGTTAACATTGGGGGTATATCCTGAGGCTTATATGCATTTATGTCTATAAGGTTTTTAACAAAAGTGGAGTCCTATTGGGCTTACTTTTTTAGCCTGCTTTTATCACTTACTAATACTTTGAAAAAATCATTACACATTAATTATTCTTCTATGTCATTTTTACTGGCTGCATCTTATTTCATAATTTGGTTATAACACCTTATTTCACATTGTTGCATGTTCTTATATCCAATTTATAAGATCATAATTAATATCCTCAGTCACTTAACAAATAACTTCTATTTTTATGGTAGGCTATGACAGTGATGTTACAAGGGAGAATGAAATTAGTTACACCATCAGAGCCTTATCTACAAATATTCGCCCAATGTTTGGAATCAAGCCTCATTTGCAACAAAAAGAACCTTCGCTGGATGAGAGGTAACAATGAAGTTTAAAACTAGATGAAGAAAAAGATAATTGGTATTAAAAATTGTTTAAATGGATTTTTTTGCAAAAACCAAGTAACAGTGGTCTTGCTTTATATAGTTTTCAGCATCTCTTAGAAAATGTTTATCTTTAAATACATTTTGATGGTGATACTATCTGTGAGTAGATTAGGGAATAATTCACATATATAAAGTTGATATGATTAATCTTATTTGCTAACTTTTATAAATATATGTGATGGAATTGGGGGAAATAATAACAATTGAATCCAGGCTTGGCGCCTGTGGCTCAAGTGGCTAAGGCGCCAGCCACATACACCTAAGGTGGCAGGTTCGAATCCAGCCCGGGCCCACCCAACAACAATGACGGCTGCAACCAAAAAAATAGCTGGGCGTTGTGGTGGGCGCCTGTGGTCCCAGCTACTTGGGAGGCTGAGGCAGGAGAAAGTTGGAGGTTGCTGTGAGCTGTGATGCCACGGCACTCTACCCAGGGGGACAGCTTAAGGCTCTGTCTCAAAAAAAAAAAATTGAATCCAATACCAAGTATGTTTTAAGAAGCACATTAGCAGGAGTGGGTTTCAATTTTGAAAAGGCCTGCCTATCCATCTGCCTTTATCAACATTTTCAAAAATGACATATGCACAGCAGTTTCATGGGGAGTGATAACTTTTTAAAACCTCTATTCTAGATACAGTGTTAGATATTGAGAGGTGGAAAGAAGCAGGCTGAATATAGAGTTAATAGCAGAAATTTATTAAGAGCATCTGCAAGCAGATGGGTTACCACCAGAAATGGAAAATGGTAATAGCACAGAATTAGGGAAGGGACTTCTTTTAAAGTATTTCAGGGTGTGCACTTGTAGTTCAGGACATGGTGGGCATGCTATGACAAAAATTAAAAGCCACCCTTTGGAGGCCTTGTGAAAGTTCCAAGGGTTATCTGTATGTCTTCTGTTATTTGGAAGGAATGTTTTAACAGAACTGGAAGAGCAAAGAGAGTTCTATTCTTTGCTTAATGAATGTCCAGACCCACTGGAGCCAGAGAAAGGCTAACATTTCATTTCAGCCTGTTGGTATTAAAAAAGAAAAAGAAAAAATTCTGGAGTTGCAGTTAGGGTCTGCTAATTGGCTGGTCTGGGGGAGAACCATCAATCCTTTGGTATGTGCTACTGTCTAGATAGGTCAGTTACTAGAATGAAGGACCTTGGATGGAGTGTCCTAAGACGACTTGAGTCAGTCCTTAGTCTGGCTGGGTCCATTCCTGGAATGCAGAACCTGAAAGATATCTCAAAAACTATTCCAAGGTTCCAAACAGGTATGTTTTATACTGACAATTATGCATGACTGCAGGGTAAAGAAGCAAAGGGCAACAGTGATTATTATCAAGCAAATGAAAGGACAGTGGCTGATTACTATCATTATTTTAGCTAAGCCTACTCCTTCATGGAGCTCTTGGGGTCGTTACTTTAGTTCTTACCTCGCACCTCCTCATCAATTTGTAAGGGGGTTTCAGACAGATCATGAGAGAAATTGTGAAGCTGATGTTTTTAAAATCAAAGATGGAAAATAATAAAGAAGCATATGGATTGGTGAATAGCATGGGATTTAGCAAGTGAAGAGGTTTTAAGAATCATAAAGAAAATATCCAGAAACAACAACAAGGAACAAAGAGGGAGTAGGAGATGAGACCAGCAATGACTTCTGTAGAAGGCTGAAATGAGGACTTTTCTTCTGAGAAGTTAGTAAGAGTATTCCTGGAAAAAACTAAAATGAAATGGAATTCATTCATAGTTGAATAGGATTTGTGGAAAATTTAAGTGAATGTGTGGCTAGTGGGGGTATTGCTACAGACTCAGAGGCTCAGCTTGGTAGGAATGCTACGCCATTCAGGAAAGCTTTGGCAGGGGGATTTGAGTTTGCACCTGTGGGGTTAACATTCAGGGACAGGAATGAAGTTAGAAGGCAAGATGCACATGAGTGTGGGGAAAGGGAGAGCTAGAGGTTCAGTGAATTGACTGACCCCAGCATTCCCAGGAAGTTCTAGTTGGAATGTTGAGGTCCTGATGCTTCCTCAGCAACTCTCCAGATCCCGGTGTGCTGATAATTGATCTCAGATAATTACAATAAGAGGGCAACTAATAAAGGGGGATAAAGAGTGGTCATTTATTTAGTCATTATATATGAAGAGGAAAAGTATTGAATTAGAAATATTTACTAAGAAAGCCTATACCATAATTTAACACTGGTACAGAATTCCAGGTTTAAGCAGTTGGCTAGAAAGCAGCATCATATGCGTGCAGTGCAAAGGACATGGATTTTGGAATCAGATGTGCTAAAATACTCATTTTTTTCATTTACCAGTTATGTGAGACCTTGAAAAACTGTTCTCTCTGAACCAAAGTTTCCTCAGTGGTAAAATTATCATCATATAGCCCCTAATTTATTTATGGAGTATTTCAAGATTTAAATGAAATACTGTAAATCAAGAAGAGTGACACTCTTCTCTTGAAGAAATACAGAGTAACCTGAGGAGGTACCAAATACTAAACACTATTTCTGAAATTAGATATTCACAAAGTAATAAGCATTCCATAAATATTAATTGTAGGAGTACATGTAAATATGCAAATGTATATATTATTAAAATTTTATAGTTAGAATATTTGCAGTATAGTGCTTAATATACATATTACTCAAAGGAAATTACATCTCCCAAGTAATGAAAAGTGAAAAAGTAAAAAAGTAACTCTAGATGTTCCCCTATGTTTATTGTCACTTATCAGGTAAATTTGGTATGTCAGAATTATGTGACCTAATTTTAATCTATAGGCTGTCTCATTCATGCTAAAACACTTAAATTTAAATTTTCCAACTCTTATTGCTAAAGTGACCCATGTACTTACAGATGAAAATATTTTACTGCCCGAGAAAGATTACCACTATGTTGCCTGTAATTTTTGCTGTTAGCTTGGATTTTTTATAGCTTTTCCGAAATTATTTGAAATTGTTTTGTATTTTGTTTTTGATTTATTTTACAATTTTGACCCTACTAAATTCTGTTGAAAATTCCAAGGCAGAAGTCATTAATGTGACTTTGTTTTCACAAAAATAAAAGAATCAAAGAGAATAAAAGAGTAAATCTTTTTAGTAATTTTGAATATATTTCTGAGGAAATAATATGGTCTGTTTAAGTGCTTTTTTGCATTTTAAATAAAATATATTTTTATTAAATATGAAATAAACCTTTTTTTTTTTGTAGAGACAAAGTCTCACTTTCTCACTTTATTGTCTTCTGTAGAGTACTATGATGTCACACAGCTCACAGCAACCTCCAGCTCTTGGGCTTAGGGAATTCTCTTGCCTCAGCCTCCCAGTAGCTGGGACTACAGGCAGCCGCCACAATGCCCAGCTATTTTTTTGTTGCAGTTTGGCCAGGACTGGGTTTGAACCTGCCACCCTTGGTATATGGGGCCGGTGTCCTACCCACTGAGCCACAGGTGCTGCCCGAAATAAACCATTTTTTAAATATTTAAAACAAATACTTATCAAATATCTTGCCAACTTTAAAGGGAAATGTTTCCGTTTTGAGGGGTTTTTTGTTCATTTGTTTTTGAGACAGAGTCTTAACTTTGTTGCCCTCAGTAGAGTGCTGTAGTGGCATATGTAGCTCACATAAACTTCAAACTCCTAGGCTCAAGCAATCTTCTTGCCTCAGCCTCCTGAGTAGCTGGGACTCCAAGCACCCACCACAATACCTATTTTTTAGAGACGAAGACTCGCTCTTGCTCAGCCTGCTCTGGAATTCTTGAGCTCAGTTGATCCACCCGCCTTAGCCTCCCAGAGTGCTAGGATTACAGGCATGAGCCACCACACCCAGTGTAAGAAAGTGTTTCTGATGACAACTGATGACTCTTCTATTTTGTTGATGCTTTTTTTCCCCTAATTTTAATTTATACATTTCTTTAAAATGTTTTTGTAGTAGGCTGGGCACGGTGGCTCACGCCTATAATCCTAGCACTCTGAGAGACCAAGGCGGGTGGATTGCTTGTGTTCAGGAGTTGGAGACCACCCTAAGCAACAGGGAGATCTCATCTGTAAAAAAATAACTGGGTGTTGTGGCAGGCACCTGTAGTCCCAGCTACTTAGGAGGCTGAGGCAAGAGGATTGCTTGAGCTTAAGAGTTTGAGGTCTTTGTGCCTAAAGCCATGGCACTCTACTGAGGGTGACAAACTGAGACTATCTCAAAAAATAAAAATAAAAATACAATAAAATGTTTTTGTAGTGAGTCTTGTATATTTAAAGTACTTAAGTGTTAAATTATCAGTATTTTTAAATAAAAATATTTTTTAAAATGTGACATAAATTAGGCATTTTTGTATTTCCTTAGAATTCTGTTGATATGTTTGCCTTTCTTCTGTTTACTAAATGTCTATATTTTATCCATCATCGATGTTCATATATGTTTCCCTAATTTTTTCCTCGCTCCTTTTCAAGGCAGGGAGTAGTAAGGTAAGTATTTTACTAAAGAAATATTTTATTCAAAAATTTACTCTTTGTCCTATTTTGATCTTTATAGGGTTTTAAGATACTGATTTCCCCTATAAAACTTCTAACTACATTCCTCAAGAAAGAATTAGAAAATGAACTAGGATAAATCCTACAAAAGAGTTGCATTTGAACTGTAGGCATGTACCACCATGCCCAATTTATATGTAGTTATTATGAGGGGTTTACATTATGATAAATTGGTTTTACAAATGACTTTATAAACTACTATGCTTTCAGGGATGTCCAACTTGTAGTCTGTGGGCCACATGCAGATTACGTGAGGTCTTTTTTGCTCATCTGTAGTGTCAGCTATCACGAAAATTATGCACAAACCCATTTTTTTTGCTGTTTCGTTTTTGTTAGTGTTGCATTTAATGTGTAACCCCAAGGCAACTCTTCTTCCATTGTGGCACAGAGAAACCAAAAGGTTGCACACCCTTTGCACACAAGATAGTTTTAATTTTTTCTTAAGTTTCAGAGTCTCATAAAAAGAAACTTAACCACACAAATCACACATTTTTGAGTGAAGGATTTTTGGTTTATAAACATGTTAATTTCATGTAGTGCGTGTTTAAGCTATGCATTCATTTAAAAACATTAAAATAGGGTAATTATGGTATTTAATAAAATGGTATGTAAGAAAGGACTCTTTAGAGTACTTCTATAGCTACCTGTAGGAAGATGAAAATGTCTTCAGGGAATTTCTCAAACAGGACAATGTGGAATATGGCTATTATTTTTATAAGTAAAAAAAGTTACCACTAAGGATAAGGGTGAAATAAGTAAATTTGAGACCAGATTTCATAGAAACTCAAATATTTGCATCCCTTAATATTCAATAAACAATAAGAATCCATTCTCTATTTTAAGTAGAGTGATTAGTGCAAAAATGTGAGTCTAGCCAGGTACAGTGACCCACACCTTGTAGCCCCAGCTACTTAGGAGGCTGGAATGGGAAGATCGTTTGAGGCCAGGAGTTCAAGACCAGCCTGGGCAATATAGATATAGCAAGACCCCCATCTCTTAACAAACAAATAAATATTTAAAAGTATGTATAATTAGTGGGGAGAAAAAATAGTCCAGGGTATGAAACAACCTTTAAAAGGGCGCACATAATCTTATACCAATTTAACAGAAAGTATCCAGACCTAGCCTCATGTTAGAGCACTTATTCAGTATTCATCTTTGCATCTTAAAGGGTGTATTAACAGTTTAGTGGTCTAGAAGAAGGCAGAAAGCACAGGACTAAGGAAGGTCGGGAGGCACTTCACATAAAGAAAAGAGAAGGCCTGGGTATGGTGGCTCACACCTATAATCCTGGCACTGTGGGGGGCCAACGTGGGTGGATTGCTTGAGTTCAGGTGTGTGAGACCCCATTTCTACTGAAAATAGAAAAAGTAGCCGAGTGTCATGGTGGGCACCTTTAGTCCCACTAACTATATGGGAGGCTGAGGCAAGAGGGTCACTTGAGCCCAAGAGTTTGAGGTTGCTGTTAGCATTGACACCAGGGCACATTAACCTTAGGCAACAGAGTGAGGCTCTGCCTCAAAAAAAAGAAAAGAAAGAAAGAAAAATGAATTATTCTGGGAATCATTTGTTCCAGAACAAGAAAACTAGTAGAGTCTCTGTGCCTATAGTTCAGCAGCTACGGTGGAAGCCACATACCACTGGAGCTGGCGGGTTCGAATCCAGCTGGGCCTGCCAAACAACAGTGACAACCACAACCAAAAAATAGCTGGGTGTTGTGGCCAGTACCTGTAGTCTCAGCTACTTGGGAGGCTGAGGCAAGAGAATCACTTAAGTCCAAGAGTTGGAGGTTGCTGTGAGCTGTGATGCCACTGCACTCTACCCACAGCAACATAGTAAGACTCTGTCTCAAAAAGAAAAAAGAAAGCTAGAGGAGATATAATTGCTGTCTTGAATGTGAATGGACGTTTATGTAGACATGACCTTTTGTCACAAGCAGTGGTCATACAGAGTTTAGATGACCACTGAAGCTGACCACTTATCATTGGTGCTATACAGGGAAAAAAGCCTCTTGGTTTCAATGGGAGTATGGATGTAATTACTTCTGTGATTCTTTCCAATTCTGCTTCAGTTAATATATACTACTAAGGGGAGTTTGTTTTTAAACACAAGTACATCTTTTACTAGCAAAGTCCCAGATCTAGCATGGGCCTGAGTGACTCATTCTGCCTTCTTAGATTGGCTGTCTGGGGAACTCTTTTAGGTCAGAATAGGGGGAGCTTAGGTTCTTTAGGCAATTTCCTTGAAAGCAGCTCTGGCCCTAGCCACTAGCCTTAAGTTGGTTTACATTTTACTGCTCATTCTTAAGAACAGATAATAAGCTTAAATATTGTATTTGAAATTCAGATTGCACTGCAGAAAAATAAATATGACAAGCTTTAAAGTTTACAGTATATAAAACATCTTGAATTCTCATTAAGTTTATTTTTCTTCTTTCATCTACTTTCTTCTGATTTCCCTGCCATTAATGGAATAATTTAAGTCTTTTCATATATATAATAATAAACTCAGAAGAACAGGCCTTTTAATATATGCAGTATAATTTAATTTCATTAAACTTGTAAAAATTTTACAGTTAAATTTTACCAGTGTTAAATTCAAATTTATATTGTAATCTTTTCCCTTTTTTGTCTGCTGCTGAAAAGAGGTTCCAGGTAATCTTTTCTTTGCTACGCTTACAAGGCCTAATTTTGTTATCTGTATATTTACCATTAATGAGCTATGTTACTTGGTGTTCTTTACCTCTATTTATAGTTTTCTACTTTCTTCCCTTTGGAATTAGTATACCTGAATAGCATCTTAATTAGTGGACTTGTATAGGTAATGGCTTTACTAAAACTTTTATCTATTCAACATGTATAATTTTGTACATTGTATAGTTTCATTTTAAACAATAATATACCTTATATAAAGATCTTTCTTTATAAAAATTAAAATATAAATGTTACACAGGATTATATAGAATAAAAATTACCTTTTTTCATTTGGGTTACAATTAAAGTTGTCAATAACACTGAATAAAGGTCATCAACAAAATTGACTTGGAAGAAAAGCCAAGGTTCTATCATTCTTCGAAATTATTCTAACATAAATATCTTTAAATGTTAAATACTATGAATTCACCTCTGTTTTTTACTTATGAACATTCAAGAAGTATATGAAGGAGGTTTTAAACCAAAATTTCTATGCTAACATGAAAAGATTCTTATATTTTTTTGATAAGGACATTTTTTAATGACTAGTCATTCTGCTTCTTATTATGTATGAAAATCCACATTATTATATATTGCATGTGTCAGATATAAAACACTTCATTTACTTTTTATAGATGTATAACTTGATAATCGTTTTGAAAATCTAAGCACATTTTAATTTTAGCTAGCTTTGAGAGCTCCTATGTAATTAAAAGTTGAAAAATGTTTAGTAAATAGGGAGAATAAGAGAAGAGGAAAAGTTGTAGGTGATAATAATAATAGTGGTAATGACCCTTTGTGACTGTAAAATATCTCCCTTGAGTATAAATGAGTGATTCATGGCATTCGGTACCAGGGACTCAGGCTGGGCACAGTGACTCGCCTATAATCCTAGCATTCTGGGAGGCTGAGGCAGGTAGATTGCTTGAGTTCATGAGTCCAAGACCAGCTTGAGCAAGAGCAACACCCTATCTCTAAAAATAGCTGGGTGTTGTGGAGGGCACCTGTAGTCCCCGCTACTCAGGAGGTTGAGGCAAGAGACTCACTTGAACCCAGGAGTTTGAGATTGCTGTGAGCTATGTCAGCATGGCACTCTACCCAGAGCGACAAAGTGCAACTCTGTCTTTAAAAAAAAAAAAAAATGGCTCACCTCCCATGCTCAGTGGTTAGGGCGCTCGCCACATGCGCTGAGGCTGGTGGGTTTAGACCCAGCCAGAGCCTGCTAAACAACAATGACAGCAATAACACACACACACACACAGAAAACAGCCGGGCATTGTGGTGGGCACCTGTAGTCCCAGCTACTTGGGAGGCTGAGACAAAAGAATCGCTTAAGCCCACTGTGAACTGTGACACCACAGCACTCTACCAAGGGCGACGTAGTGAGACTCTGTCTCAAAAACAAACAAACAAAACCAATACCAGGGACTTCAGGAAGTAAAGACGGTAAGGGCATGGAGGAACAGGTAATAAGTACAAATTTGAACTCAGATGTGCTTTATGTTGCCAAGAGTATAGAAAGTTCTTAGAACTATTATCGAAATTCAGCTGAAGGAGAATGTATTGAGTACTACCATGTGTAAGGTATGATGTTTAGAGTAATAATCCAGACTTTGTTAATAATGCACCCATTAAGAAATTATTGTTAATTTGTGTAGTCTATTCTTATCCTTTTATAATATTTACATTTAAAGTATATCCAAAGGATTAAACATAAAATGAATAAAAGTTTTAATATTTTCTTTCTACCTTCCTGTTTTAGAAGCTATCGAGGTGTAAAGGGCAGTTTACACCTTGGGGAAAGGTGTGACAGACTCTGAACGGCAGGTGTGGGAGGCTCAGTGAGGGCTCGAAATGCTGTGTGCCTTTTCTCCTTTCTCCTTTTCTGTTTTAGGCCCCCAGTGAGCAGGGCACCTCCGCAGCCAGAGAAACTCCAAACAAACAATGTTGGCAAAAAAAAGAGACCTATAGAGGTAAGAAAGCCCCACTCTCCAGTGATACTAAAATGTCCCCAGAGTTTCTTTTTATAAAATATCTAAATCTTGGCATTAGTTTTCATGAAAATAAATGCGTTGAATAATCTTTTTTGTTTGGTCATAAAAATTGATTACTTAACTCTTACCCGTGCCTGAGTTTTGGATTGATATCCTCAGTTTCTCTCTCTTTTTTCGTCAGTCTCTTACATTGACTGACACCTGAATCGACTTACCTCAGAGGACTTCTAAACATAAATACAGTAGAACTTCCATAGTTAACCACTTTCCTACATTGACCACATCCTTAATTTAACCTAATTTTCATAGACCGGACATGCATCACATGTATATACCAGTATAATAGGCCTAGTCTCTTATGCTACCACTTCCCTATGTTGACCAGTTTGTTACAGTCTCTTGGATTGTCAACTTACGGAAGTTCTACTGTATAAATGAATGATATTTTTTTTATAGACTCACAGATACCTTGACAGTGTCTTGTAAATTTTAGCCACTAAATAGTATTTAAATTTATAGGAGAAAGATTAAACCCTTATCCCAGATCAGGAAATTTAACCTCATGTGATGTTTTCATGGTATACAGTTTGTGAAGACATTTCTCCTTCTGTCTCTGCTTCTAATCAAAGAAAACTTCCACAATACTTAAAGAAGAAGGACGGTTGTGCAGGCATTTTATAACTCTAGTATTAGCAGCAAACAGGTGTAAAGCTGTGGGAAGGTGATTTTTGTAGCTCCCTCCCTACCCCAGCCCTACAAGGTCAATGAAAGTGGACATTTGCGTTGCTGAGTTATCTCACTGAACCTTAGCCTGAGTTGTCAGAGACAGTTCACTTAGTTTTTGTCCACTGATGCTAATTGTGCTGTTTGGATTCTTCAAAGATGAAACTTGACATAATTTATCTTAGTTATATATCCACATTAGATATTGTGACTATCAGTGAACACAAATTGAAATACTTTTGGACACAAAATGTATAGTTGTCCCCTCACATCAGGGGGAAATTGGTTCCAGGATTCCCTTGTGGATACTGGAATCCTCAAATACTCAAGTTTCTTATAGAAAATGGCATAGTATTTGCAAATGATCTATACAGAGCCTCTTGTGTACTTTAAATCATCTCTAGATTGCCTATATTACCTAATACAATGTAAATGCTACATAAAATATCTGTTATACTGTATTGTTTTTTCTTTGTATTAGTTTTTATTGTTGCACTATTTTTATTGGGTTTTTTCCCCACATATTTTTCATCCATGATTGGTTGAATTCTCAGATGTGGAGGGCTGACTGTATCTCAGTGTTTAACACATGAAATCTTAACTAAGATTCTTGGAATCAGATAACCTTATGAATCCATTTTCTTTTTTTCTAACTTTATCTAGAAAAGTATGGAATGTTATGTTTCAGCTGCCCAAAATAGGTTACATAGAGAAATATGTCTAGCTTAATTTTGTGTTTGAAGTTTGAAACTTTTTGATTGAAGACACTAGCATTATGTATAGAACAAAATAATGGTGATTGTTTAGACATGATGAAGAGTATAACTTTTTAAGGTAGAATTAAAACTGCTCAAGCAGCCAAATTTATTGATATTTCATTACAAATAATATAAATTTAACATAGCAATGTTTTTGTAGAAAGCCAGTATTTGAGTAGCCTTCCATCATTCCAACTGTATTTTGTAATATGAAAGGTTTTTAATTTCTAAACTGGTATTATTTGTATCAGAGAGCTACTAAAAAGTTAGAGCTCAATAACTATTAAGATATAGGACTTCATTCATTTGCTCAGTGGAGTAGTAGACATTCCAGTGATCTTTGGCAGTATAGTAATTCTGCAAGATATAGTTAAACTCTTAAGTCACAGACATAAGTCTTGGAAATCCCTTATTTATGATAATCACACTCAGTACAGGCAAGTGAAAATCAGTTCTTATCCTGTCCTTAACACTGAGAGAAAAAGACAGAGCTGCTCTCCAACTACAATGTAATAAATCCAGAAGCACAATAAACCTACTGTAAACGTGTCAATTCTTATAACTACATTGTGAGCCCTACAGGCGTTTCTGGGTTCCTTTGCTGTGCTCACTAAATGTTTGATAATTAACAACAACAATAAAAAGCACCAAGAACTTTATACTGCCATGGACAGACTCAAAAAGTTTACTTATATGATCTTTCTCCAGACAATAAAATGCCCTATATATGATATCTGTTAGACTTGGGAGGGAAGAAAAAACTCTGCATCAATGTTTTTCAACCTTTCTTATCTCCTGGCACTACTTGAAGAGTAGTTAAACTTCTGCAGCACACTTAAATTATGTTGACTAAAAAGAGAGTAAAAAAAAAAAAAAAAGAATATACTTACTGAGTGTCTCGGCACCCAAAGCACAGTGGTTATGGCACCAGCCACTTACACCGTGGGTGGCGAGTTCAAAACTGGCCAGGGCCAACTAAACAATTGCAACAAGAAAATAGCCGGGCATTGTGGTGGGCATCTGTAGTTCAAGATACTTGGGAGGCTGAGGCAAGAGAATTACTTAAGCCCAAGAGTTTGAGGTTGCTGTGAGCTGTGATGCCACAGCACTCTACCAAGGGTGACATAGTGAGACTCTGTCTCAAAAAGAAAAGAATATAGTTACTGAGCTATGAAATTCTTTTGAAGATAATTAATGATCTGTTAAAATTTTCGTGGCACACCAGTTGAAAATCACTGCTCTACATGGTAAGTAATAAAACATTGCTATAATTTAAGCAAAAACAAAATGTTATTATAATTTCATATTCACAAAATGATTACTGAAGAAATAAAATTTATAAATTTAATTATCACATTTACTCTTAAATCCAGTTTTCTCATTGAATATCATATATTGAGTGAAACCATTTCATCAATTTTTGTCTGCCACCTTTGGTAGGTCCCTAATAAATAATTGGCTTAACATGACTCAGCACAAATATCTTCCAATTTTTCAGTCTAAAATTCACTCCCAACCAAAATATTTTAGGACTACACAGAGGAAGAATATAACTGTATAATGGTTTTGTCATTATTATTATTATTATAGGACCTTGTGTTGGAGCTTGTTTTTGGTTATCGAGGAAGAGATTGTAGGAATAATGTTCACTATTTAAACGATGGTGATGATATAATTTATCATGCTGCGTCCATTGGGATTCTACACAATGTTGCTACAGGTAGGAAATCCTGATCTTCTACCCCTCCTCCACTTTGTAAACTTAGAATTTTTTTTTTTTTTGGCAGTTTTTGGCCAGGGCTGGGTTTGAACCCACCACCTCTGACATATGGGGCCAGTGCCCTACTCCCTTGAGCCAGAGGCACTGCCCAAAACTTAGAAATTTTTATCTAGCATCTTAAAAACCTTTGTTAAAACTACAAATAGTAATTTGAAAATGTATACAAGAACTTTCAGAATAAAAATATTTCATGTTTAAGGATTTTCTGATAATACTGCAAGTAACCAAATTTCAGTCCTAATAGAGTATAATACAACAGTGAAGATTTCATAATGCAAAGTTCTCATAAAAGTGAAGGTTAGAGGGGAAGGAGGGAGAAGGATTGGTGAGCTCCTACCTAATGGGCCAATGTAAGGGTATAGGGCACTTGTCTTGGGTGCAGGGCACAACTATAAGAAGGACTCTACCTAACAAATGCAAACATTGTAACCTAGTTGTTTGTACCCTTATGTTAACTTGAAATTTAAAAAAGGCAGTGAAAGTTTACTGTATTTTAAAACCATGATTTTTAGTGAAACTTTCATTCTGTTTCCCTTTAACCTCCTCATGAGAATGGATGATTGTCTCTGATAGTGAAAGTAGCATGCTGGTGACTGAGTGCCCAGTTTGAGGGGTTTTCTTATTGAGGCTTTGGATAGCCAATGAAGAAGCTAAGAAAGCTGCTTGTCTTTGGTTATATTGATGAAACCTTGTTTGATCCAAGAAAGTGAGAAAATATTTATTGATGTTTAACTGATTAGATTGTTGAAGAGTACATAAAAGTTCTCTTAGAGTCATCTGATGACCAGTGTGATAATCCTACTGGTGACATTAAGTATTTAATTTTGAATTGTTTTATTATGTATAATTATAAAGTCTGAAAATTGCAAGTGAAGAGAGGTTATCTTGGGAGGCGAAGGCAGGTGGATTGCTTGAGTTCAGGAGTTTAAGACCTGCCTGAATAAGATACCTGTCTCTACTAAAAATAGCAAAATTAGCTGGATGTGATGGTGGATGCCTGTAGTCCCAGCTACTTGGGAGGCTGAGGCAAGAAGATCACTTGAGCCACAGGACTCCACCCTGGGTGATAGAGTGAGACAACTCTGTCTAAAAAAAAAAAATAGAAAAGAGGGGTATCTATTCTAGACATTATTTCTGGTTTTCCTTCTGATAGTTCCACTGTGATTGGGTAGAATGGTATTAAACATAAATATGATCTTTCTATTTTTCTTTTTTTCCAAGACAGAGTCTCACTATGTTGCCCTCATGCCCTGGCGTCACAGCTCACAGCAACCTCAAACTCTTGGGCTTAAGCAATTCTCTTGCCTCAGCCTCCTGAGTAACTGGGACTACAGGTGCCCATCAACACCCAGCTAATTTTTTTGTAACAGTTGTCATTGTTGTTTAGCAGGCCCTGGCTGGGTTTGAACACACCAGCCCTGGTGCGTATGGCTGGCGCCCTAACCACTGAGCTATGGCTGTGGAGCCTATTTTGCTTTCTTATAGAAAAGGATTCACCAGGATCAGACAAGTCAGTGGCAATTTTCATTTAATATTTGGGCCATTTTAAAAGTATTACATAGTGGTTCAATATACACAAATCTATAAATATAATACACCACATCAATAAAATAAAAAAGACCATATTCTCTCAATTGATGCAGAAAAAGCCTTTCATAATATATCCAGCATCCTTTCATGATCAGAACACTTAAGAAAATAGGCATAGACGGGACATTTCTTAAACTGATAGAGGCCATGTACAGCAAACCCACAGCCAATATCATATTGAATGATGTAAAACTGAAAACATTTCCACTCAGATCAGGAATGAGGAAAGGATGCACACTGTCTCCACTGATATTCAACATAGTAATGGAAGTCTTAGCCATAGGAATCGGGCAAGAGAAGGCAATCAAGGGTATCCAGATAGGGTCAGAGGAGACCAAACTCTCACTCTTTGCTGATGATATGATCCTATATCTGGAAAATCCCAGGGACTCAACTACAAAATTCTTAGAAGTAATCAAGGAATACAGCAGCATCTCAGGATACAAAATCAAGACTTACGTTTTCATGTCTTAAGTTTAAATCTTTAATCCAGTGAGAGTCTAACAGTTAATGGTGAAAGGTGTGGGTCTAGTTTCAGTCTTCTACAGGTTGCCAGCCAGTTTGCCCAGCACCATTTGTTAAATAGGGAATCTTTTCCCCACTCAATGTTTTTAATCGGCTTGTCAAAGATCAGGTACCGGTAAGTAGTTGGATTCATCTGTTGGCTCTCTCATTTGATCCAATTTGTATTGTTTTGGTTTGGGTTCTCTGAGAAGTAGACACCAGTATGGAATTTGAGGTGCAACGGATATATTGGGGGAAACCTATGGAGGATGAAAGGAAGAGGAAACAGGAGGGGAGGGTCTCCCTGCAATGCAGGTCTGAAACCTGTGAGAGGAGTTAAAGAAAGAAGGGAGAGGAGCTGAAAGAGCTCAGACCACAGTGCAACACTGAGTAAATCATGGCAGGGCCTCGGGGCGCTGCAGCAAAGATGGCCTGTTGAGGAGCCAGTGCTGGATAGAAGCAGCCTGGCTGGGCTGCCTCTGCCTAGCTCAGTCGTTGGCACGGGGCAGCCCGGGTAGAGTTGTCCCTGGGATGTGTTGATGAAAAAGATCCTAAAGGAGGATGCTTAAAGGATGGAGGCTGCTGCCTAATGGTGCTCCTTGTAGCAGATTCTCTCCCAAACAGACATCTATGCAGTACATTCTCGTGGCTGCCACATGGGTGGGTTTTAGGATTTTAGTCTCAAAGCCAACGTTGGAGTACAGTGGGAGGAAGAGAAACATTTCATTGCTGCCCCCACATAAAGACGGCAGATACTAAGAATTTTACTTCGTGACCCTAACACCTGCACATACTTGTGTGCTTACCAGTTCTCTTGAAAGTATATGTGGGCTGTTTATAATGATGCCCATATTAGGATGCCTAAGGCTTCAAACTCTTTTTCACTTTCTCCCCACAACAGAAGCCTACCAGCAGTCGGGTATAGAGTTAGACACAGCAGGCATCCTGCAGCCCTACCCTCGTCTAGATGCTTCTGTCACAGTCTTTCCCAGCTCCATAAATCTAGAGTAAGTAAGGCAAACCTTCGGATTACATTTCCCCTTTTCTTAAAACAAAATAACACCTCCCTGTACTACCATCAATAATAAAAGACTTGTAACAAAGGAAAAGAAAAATCAAGTGTTTTAGTCTATTTTGGGCTACTCTAACAAAAATACCACTGACTAGGTAGCTTATAAAATAATAAACATTTATTTCTCGCAGTTCTAGAGACTGGGAAGTCCAAGATCAAGGCTCTGGCAAATTCTGTGTCTCGTGATAGCTGTTCATCATAGATAGCTCCTTCTCATGGAGTTCTTACAAGGCAGCTCTCTAGGCCCCCTTTTATAAGGACATTAATCCCATTCATGGAGGTTCCACTCTCATGACTGAATCACCTCCTAAAGGATCCACCTTCTAAAACCATCACCTAGGGGGGTAGGATTTTTTCCATATGAATTCGGGGTGGGTGGGGGACACAAATATTCAGACTATAGCACCGAGCAAGAAAACTTGATTTAAAAAGAAAAATTACTGGCTCGGCACCTGTAGTACAGTGGTTACAGCACCAGCCACATGTACCAAGGCTGGTAGGTTCGAACCCGGCCCTGGCCAACTAAATAACAATGCAACTGCAACAAAAATGTAGCTGGGCATTGTGGAGGGTACCTGTAGTCCCAGCTACTTGGGAGGCTGAGGCAAGAGAATTGCTTAAGCCAAAGAGTTTGAGGGTGCTATGAGCTGTGACATCACAGCACTCTACCGTACTGAGAGCGACATAATGAGACTCTGTCTCAAAAGGAAAAAGAAAAA
>CAUYQV010087795.1:0-34579 GCA_963574575.1 Galagoides demidoff | reverse complement strand
CTTGTTTCTGATTTATGGAAATATAAGAGATGGAAGCTCAGGGTCCGGTTACAGAATAGTTTGGGTAGAATAGGTGCTCATGTAATAACTAGAAGAGAGGTAGGGTGTGGTGCAAACATTCCTTCAAACTTTTGAAACTTGTATACTTATAATAAGATAAAAATATAGGGATTCCTCAAGGGATCAACTGAGACATTTGTTGGGACTTCAATAGAGTTCAACTTCTTGCTCTGTCTATCGTGCTTCATCATTCCACTCTCACTGGTCCTCATCTAGACATCACTGCCCAATAAATACACTTCCTGAGTGTATATTTCTATCACAGAGTCTGCTTCCCAGGAAACCTACACTGCATTGTTACCACTGTATTTTATTTAATGTATATAATAATATTGTGCATGGAAAATATATTTTATTATCCTTGTGCTTGGATATAAAAATTAGCTCATGTAATAAAATTTATTAAAAAAAGAGTAATTTTTATTCATTTTTTTGAGGTTTCATTATGTAAAGAGTTTTTACCATGCCTTCTTTGAGAATTTTTATCATTTCATGCCTTAAATTTAAGTCTTTTATCCATGTTGAATCAATTTTTGTGAGTGGAGAAAGGTGTAGGTCCGGTTTCAGTCTTTTACATGTGGATGTCCAGTTCTCCCAGTACCATTTACTGAATAGGGTTTCTTTCCCCTCAGTGTATGTTCTCGTTTGGTTTATTGAAGATTAGTTTCATTTCCTCACTTTCTATTCAATTCCAGATGTCTATGTCTCTATTTTTGTGCCAGTACCATGCTGTTTTGACCACTATTGCCTTGGAGTATAACCTGTAGTCTGGTAGGCTGATACCCCTGGCTTTGTTTTTATTACTAAGAACTGCCTTAGCTATATGCATTTTTCCTGGTTCTACACAAAACAAAGAATTATTTTTCTAAGTCCTGAAAGTATAATGTTGGTATCTTAATAGGGATGGTACTGAATCTATAGATTGCTTTGGGAAGTATAGACATATTAACAATGTTGATTCTTTCCAGCCATGAGCATGACATGTTCTTCCATTTGTTAATATCTTCTTCTAAGGACACTTTCACTGTTTATTGCAACTCAGTTTACAATTGCCATAACGTAGAAACGGCCTAAATACCCACCAACCCAGGAATGGATTAACAAGCTGTGGTATATGCATACCATGGAATACTATTCAGCCATTAAAAAAGATGGAGACTTTACATGTTTTGTATTAACCTGAATGGAAGTGGAATACATTATTCTTAGTAAAGTATCACAAGAATAGAGAAGCAAGAATCTTATGTACTCAATTCTGATATGAGGACAATTAATGACTTAGTACATGATAGGGGATAGGGGAAGGGGAGAGCAGAGCAAGAGAAGGAGATGAGGGGTAGAGGGGTCATAGTGTGTGGCACAACTTTTGGGGACAGAACACAATCATAAGAGGGACTTAAGCTAACAAATGCAATCAATGTAACCTGGTTCTTGGTACCCTCAATGAATCTCCAACAATTAAAATAAAATGAAACAAACAAACAACAATGACAAAAAAACCCCAGTATATAATGTACGGTTTATAGTACTTGATGATAATAAAAGACTATGTTATTGGTTTTAAAAAAAAACCATAAAGAGAATAGACAAAACTGAAAAACTTCTGGGGGTTTGGAGATAAAACAAACAAAACTGTATTTTCTTTTTGAGTACTGATATCCTCAGCTATTTAGGAAGAGAAGTGGGGAAGCTAAGTCAAGGATGTTTCTTTTGTATTGGGCTTTCTGTGAGAGTCCTTGCACTATATTCATAGGTCCTAGTTTTCAACTTCCTGTGGTACCAGATGTTTGGGAGGAAAGGCAAAACTATTTTTATTGAGACATTTATTTAACAACGAGTTCTGCAACCCTCATTGTAATGGCTTTGCAATTAGCTGCTTCAGGGCAGTTTCGGTCTTTCTGAGGTAGCCCTGGAGGTGACATTCCTTACTCAGACTCTCAGGGCTCCTGTCCTTCTCCTCCACATAACACATGGCCATCCCGTCTAGACCCTGGAGACCAGGGAGCTGGACGCAATCATACCCACTTTCTTTTCTGGATATTGTAGCAACTGTAAGGCCCATGACATTAAGAAGACATCCCCAAACAAGGTGTTTTGTTGTAGGAGCTAAAAATGGCCAAACTGATGTATCAATGGTCAAATGATCAAAAACGAGAAGCAGTATATCAATGAGTTAATACATGTACTAAAATAAGAGACCTTTTCTAATACAAAACCCCCTTCTATGACCTGGCTCATACTCATAATCACAAGTTGGCTGGTGAACTGTGTTTTTATAAAAATATGCCTTGAAAAATATGACTCAAACCCATCTCACATGTCTCATTACTAGAACACTTCACTTTTCCATTGGTCACTTATTCTATCTGAAATTCACCAGAGAGCTATCCAGAAGATAATATTTTTAAAAGCCTGTAAGTGGCTCAGAGCCTGTAGCTCAGTGGTTAGGGCACTGGCCACATACACCTGGGGCTGGTGGGTTCCAACCTAGCCCAGGCCAACTAAACAATGACAGCTGCAACAACAACAAAAAAATAGCTGGGCATTTTGGTGGGTGCCTGTAGTCTCAGCTACTCAGGAGGCTGAGGCAAGAGAGTCAGTTGAGCCCAAAAATCTGAGGTTGCTATGAGCTGTGTCGCACTCTACTGAGGGAGACATAGTGAGACTCCGTCTCAAAAACGTCTCAAATGTTTATATATATATATATATAAACATGCTTCATGTGTACACATATTTAGCTCCCACGTATGTATGTATGTGTGTGTGTATATATATATATAAAACATGCAATGTTTATAATTACTTTACTTCACAGTTTTTTAATTACTTCACTTAAGATAATGGCCTCCAGTTCCAACCATGTTGCTGCAAAAGAAATGATTTCATTCTTTTTTATGAGAGGTAATCCACCATATGAATATGTATCACATTTTTTATCCAATCATTTGTTGATGGACACTTAGGTTGATTCCATGTCTTTGTTATTATAACTAGTGCTACAATAACATATGAGTACAGGTATCATTTTGAAATAATTTCTTTTCCTTTGGGAACATACCTAGTAGTAGGATTGCTGAATCAAATGGTAGTTCTATTTTTAGGTCTTTGAGAAATCTCCATACTGTTTTCCATAAAGGTAATACTCATTTACATTCCCACCAACACTGGTATATAAGTGTTCCCTTTTCTACACATAGTCACCATACAAAAATTTTAATGAATTTAGAAGCATAGTTGCTCAGTTTATAGTATATTGGAAATAACCTATGGGAAGGGCAAATACATAGAATCAGGAAGAAGTCACAAAGGATGGTCAAACTGTGATAAAGAATACAGAGAAATGCCTTCCAAGAAGAGCTTGTGTCTATACTAGAGAAAATGTTACAAAACATTGAGAAGAAAATAACTCTTTCCCCAACACATTTTACAAAGCAAACAACACCCTGATACCAGAACCAGAAAAGGATCCAACAAAAAAGGAAAACATCAAATCAATCTCGCTAATGAACACTGATGCAAAATACTCAATATAATCCTAGCAAATATCGTACAGCTACACATTAAAAATATTCTACATCATGATCAATTAGGCTTTATCCCAGGGTTTCTTTTCTTTTCTTTTCTTTTCTTTTTTTTGAGATAGAGCCTCAAGCTGTCCCCCTGGGTAGAGTGCCATGGCATCACAGCTCATAGCAACCTCCAACTCCTGGGCTCAAGCGAGTCTCCTGCCTCAGCCTCCCAAGTAGCTGGGACCACGGGTGCCTACCACAACACCCGGCTATTTTTTGGTTGTAGTCATCATTGTTGTTTGGAGGGCCTGGGCTGGATTTGAACCTGCCACCTTAGGAGTATGTGGCTGGCGCCTTAGCGATTTGAGCCACAGGCACTGAGCCTATCCCAGGGTTTCAAGGCTGGTTTAACATATGCAAATCCACAAATGTAGTTCACCAGATAAATAGAAGCCAAAAAAAAAAAAAAAAAAGACCGTAAGATCTTCTCAATAGATGTAAAAAAGCATTCAACAAAATTTGGCATCCTTTTCTGATAAAGAACACTTAAGAAATTAGGCATAGATGAGACATATATTAAGTTGGTAGAAGCCACCTAGGACAAACACACAGCAAATATCACACTGAATGAAGTAAGAACTGGAACCAGACAAGGATGTACACTATTGCCACCACTTTTCAACATAGTGCTGGAAGTTCCAGCCAATGCAATCAGGCATTAAAAGGATACTAAGAGAATTCAAATGGGGGCAGAGAAGGTGAAACTCTTGACCTTTGCTGATGATTTGATCTTATACTTAGAAAACCCCAGACACTCAACCACAAACTCCTGGAAGTGACTAAGAAATATAGTAACATTGTATGGTATAAATTCAATGTCCACAAATCAGTAGCCTTTTGTATACACCAATAATAATCAAGCTGATAAGCAAATCAAAGACACAATACCCTTCACAGTAGCATCAAAGAAAGTGAAATGCTTAGGAATATATCTAACAAAGCAGGTGAAGGACCTCTACAGAGATAATTATGAAACCCTGAGAAAAGAAATAGGAGATATTAACAAATGGAAGAATGTACCATGCTCTTGGCTGGGAAAAATCATCATTGTCAAAATGTCGATACTACTCAAAGCAATATACAGATTCAATGCAATCTCCATTAAAATACAAACATCATATTTTGAAGAACTGGAAAAGATAGTTCTTTGTTTTGTATGGAACCAGAAAAAACCCTGTATAGCCAAGATAATACTTAGAAATAAAAAAAAATTGGGAGGCATCACTTTCTCAAACTTTGGGTTATACTACAGGTCCAGACAAAAATAGAGACAGAATAGGAAACAGAATAGGACAGAATAGAACAGATTAGGAAACCCAGATTTGAAACTAGCCTCTACCACCATCTGATCTTTGATAAACCAAACAAAAGCAAACACTGGGGAAAAGAATCCCTACCCAACAAATAGTGGTGGGAGAAATGGATAACCACATATTAAAGACTGAAACTGGACCCACACCTTTCACCACTTACAAAAATTGACTCAAGATCAACAAAATATTTAAATCTAAAACATGATAAAAATCCTAGAAGAAAATGTAGGGAAAACTCTTGATCATATCAGCCTAGAGAAAGATTTTATGAAGAAGATCCCATTGTCAACCACCATGAAAACAAAAATAAATAAAGGGGATTTAATTAAGCTAAAAACCTTCTGCACAGCTAAGGAAATAACCAAAGCAAACAGAGAACCTTCAGAATGGGAAGATATTTTTATGTTATGAATCAACAGAAAACTCAAGTTAATCAACAAAGAAAGAACAAACAACCCATTTATCACTGGGTGAGAGATATAAACAGAAACTTCTCCGAAGAAGACAGATGGCCAATAGGCACATGAAAAAATGTTCATCATTGCTAATCATCAGAGAAATGCAAATCAAAACCACCTTGAGGTATCACCTAACCCCAGTGAAAATAGCCCACATCACAAAATCCCAAAGCTACAGACTCTGGTGAGGGTGTAGAGAAAAGGGGAGACTTTTATATTGTTGGGGTTGCAAACTAATGAAGGCTCTTTAGGAAGAAATATGGAGAAGCCTCAAATAACTCAAAGTAGACCTACCATTTGATCCTACAATCCTATCACTAGGTTCCACCCAGAAAAAAATGTCATTTTACCATAAAGACATTTGCACTAGAATTTTTATCACAGCTCCGTTCACAATTGCCAAGATGTAGAAGCAGCCCAAGTGCCCATTGATTCATGATTGGTTTAATAAACTGTGGTATATGTGTACCATGAAATATTGTTCAACCACAAAAAAGACAGACTTTCTGTCTTTTGTATTAACCTTGGTGGAGTTAGAGAACATTCTACTTAGTAAAGTATCACAAGAATGAAAAATCAAGAATCTAATATATTCAATACTAATATGAAACCAGTAGATGAACAAATACACACCCACGCAAGAGAAAAACACAATTAAACTCAAGTTGGTGGCAGAGGGGAGGAGGTATGGGTGACAGGGGTGGAGGGAAGGAGACTAGTATATTCTCACCTAACAGGCCCAATGTAAGGACATATGACACACCTTCTAGGTGAGGGGCACAACTACAACTTGGATTTACCTAACAAATGCAACCCCATGTGACCTAGTTAACTGTACCTCATACTAAACTGAAAAAAAAAAATGGAAGGAAATAATGAAGGGACGGATGAAATCAACACAATTAACACTATTAACATCTAGCATCTAGATTTTACTCCAGTGAGACTCATTTTAGACTTTTGACCTCCAGAATTGTAAGATGATAAATTGGTATGTATTAAGTCACTAAAAAAAAAGAATGCAGAGAAATGAGAACAGGCAGACTCAAGAACCACAAATAAGTGTCACAGTAGTCTGGGGCCATTTTGTGTCAGGGCACAGGGCCCTCTGCACTCATGTTGAAAGGCAGCATAACTGTATCACAACTCTGCAAGGTGATGGGATATTCATGGTATTGGCCCCAAACCAACAAGCAAAAAATACAGAGGCAGAATCATGACAGGTAACCTCTGCTTAAGAGGCAAATAATTCAATCTATTTTAGAAAAATTTTCAAGTAAAGTAATTCAAATAAAACACATTGTAAAGTTCTAATGGATAAGTAAGTTATGGTAACTTGGAAAATCCATTTATTTGAAACATCTCATTTTGTGATTATGTTTAATAAATGTGAAGTGTCTTAGGTTGCAAGCATTGAAGAGTACAGATATCTTAAGTTCATAAATATTCCCAAACATTCATGAGATAATATTTCCTTCAAAAAAATTTAATAATAGTACATTGTCTTTGTTTCTAACCTAGCTAGAATTGAGGGTGGGGAGGGGGAGACCCATAAAGAGTAGGGGCTCTCCTTATTCATTACATATTTGCACCTGATTAGTTATCTTCAGTTGGGAAGTCATAGGGAAGATAAATTCTCTAACCTATGAGAACTTCAGTCTGATCAAAGACAGATTGAAATAATTGAGTTAGTAAATGTTTTCAGTATAGTGGAGGAATCTCACTTAAACAACAAAAACTAGGAGAAGAAAACTCTAGCATCCTGAAAAGCTTGACTCTCCATGTCTCAGTATCATATATGGTAGACAGAAAGGTATTCGAATAATGCATGCATTTGTTCAGATTCACCCCATTTCTTTGTAGGAGACACCAAGGGTATTTCTCCTCCCCTGTGATTAAATTTGTCTTTGTCTGCCTTCTTGGGTACTATGGAGATAAGTGCTTTGAAATTACCCAGAGAGAAACAGATTAATGGTTTTGTTTTTCAAATATCTTAGTAAAAGATTTGAAAATTATTATTTGTAAGGTTGTAAGTAGATACTTAATGAAGCACAGCAAATTGAATATCCCCTCTAGGCACACTTAATTAGCATCATGGACCAAAGACCCACAAAATAAAACTATTCTAAGCTAAAGTCAGAAATCCTTAGGGGTCCTCACTTACCGATGCTTCCCAAATTTCACTCCTGGGAATGACTCATGTTGTCTGTTCAACATACTGTTTTAAGCTTGCTCTCTATCTCATGGAGGGTGATGGAGACTATGACATGCTTAGGCCATGTCTCATCTGTCATCAATTTAGGGACCTCAATGCAGGTTCTTCACAACCCCCAACTCTAGTCATTAGATATCTTTTTAAATGAATTCTTCATGTAGCCAGGGAAATAAGTATCTCCATTGATGGGAAAAGTGAGAGCTAGTGAGAGCCTGGATCATTCTGAGAAATTCTTGGGAGGACTGTGACAAAGATTTACTGATAGAAGAAAGATCTTCCCACTCGGAGATGTCTTACTTTACTTCCACCTGTCTGGGGCCAGTGTTACCTTTATACCTTGTACCACAAATTCAGTAGGTTCTTATGATTTTAGGTCCAATTTTCTGCTACTAATAATGAATTCCCTCTACATCAGTTCTTTCCTAACTCTAACTTTATTGAGGAGGACTCTTTTCTTTCTTCATATTTGATTTGGGAGGGGAGTGGTCTCTTGGAATCCACTCCTACTATGACCATCTTCTCCCTAGTCAATGAATGAGTGGTCCCAGTATTAAACTTGAGGAATTATTTACTACTGCAGACGTACCCTGATGGTTTCTACCCATGATTGATGAGAGGCAACAGTTCAGAATGGTTAATGGCAATAAAAACGGAGTCGTTTTTAAAAACCTTATAGTTTTTAAAGCATTTCTATGTGCGTGATTTACCGTGAACTTCAAAACTGTCTTTATGTAGAAAGTAGAACAAGGATTAGTTTTATCATCCTTATTTCACAGATGAAGAAGCAGAAGGAAAATGATTTATCCAAAGTTACAGACCTAGGAATTGGCAGGAGAAAAGTAGATGAGGCCTTCTGGGTCCTTAACATGTTCTCCTTCTGGGTGCTGCTGCTCTTGGCCTTGCCAGAGTGTCATGTGATACGGGGATATAACAAGAGCAGCAACAACAATAACATCAATAACAAATAAATGGGGCAGTGCCTGTGGCTCAAAAGGGTAGGGCACAGGCCCCATATGGTAGAGGTTCAAACCCAGCCCTGGCCAAAAAAACAAAACAAAAAACAAATAAATGTTAGCCCTTCTTTGTGACAATGATATGGATACCATGAAAGGGTGGTACAAAATCATCCATTTTCATACCCCTCGTGTGACAGGGGAGAAATGGCAGAAATTTCTAAGATGTTTGGGATTGACGAGTAATGAAGCTTTAGAATGAGATAAAACTACCTTAGTCTTCTGGCAATGAAATCTTTGACCTGATGAACATCAGGCTCTAACTAACCAAGATGGCAATCACATGTAAGGAGTGAATTAACTTGCTTTCTGAAAGGTTAGAGAAACCCCAAATGCCTATAAAATGTTATATGCCCTCTCCTATTTTAAATCTTATGAAATGAATGAGTTTATTTATATATCTTTCCTTTGAAGCAGAAACTCTAGAATGAAGCTGGCAAAGGAGAGGCCAAGTGACAGAGAGAGGCTGACATTCTTGCCTTACTAGATATATGTATGTTTCAAAGGAATCATAACTTCCACACTGCTGTGGTCCTGCTAGCTCAATTACAGGGGCCAACCTGGCCTTTTTCATCATGCCCTGTGGGAATATGCTTTGATATCGGTAGGGATCCTAGGACTGAGCGAGAAAACAGAATGAGAAGCCAGCTCCAGGGGCATATTTGATCACTGAGTTGGGTCACAGTGAGAGCACACACCTGCCTGAGAGAACAGTCTCATACTAACCAAGGCAGTCAGTCAAACGCAAGCATTTACCTAAACTAACCCTTGAATGACGGGCTATATACTGGCAATGAGCACATTCACTGAGCCTGGAATTCCAGAAAATCATAATGCCACATTCTGCTTTTAGAAGCAGAAGGTTTGTTCAGGCTCTGTATTAAGCCTTCCTGCTGAAAGTGTTATAGAAAGCAAGAGAACCAGCCTACTAGACCACAGTGTCTGAACTGGTGGATAAAACCACAGGGACACTTCAGTCTGGACAATCCTCTTCCCTACTACCACTTCACACTGAGATTCTGAGAGTCTTGGCCTTCTTTCCTTCCATCTATTTTAACTGGGATAAGAAGTAAGATGGCGGAAGATGAAGATTTGAAGAGTGAATCAGGGCTCAGGAGACAGAAAGAAAGATGGAAATTGATCGGTTTGTAGACTTGAGGAAAAAATGTTAAAATAAGTCTTCAATGCAAAATAACAGATTCTTTTGTTTTCTTTGTATCCTGGGCTGCAAACAACCAAAATTCCTTCAGTACAGTCCTTTATTATAGCATAATTAATATACTGAACATTATTACTGAGAATAAGCAGACTCTCAGGAGTGCTTGGTGAAAAGACAAAATAGCCACCCCTCTGTCAGATCCAAGGCATACTTTCCTCTCTTCTTGTGCTAGTAGATGGACATTAGCACGTATTCAGAGCCACCCTCCTTTTGAGCTACCACAATATATACAGAGCCAACCTCCCTTTCCGGTGCCACAGTGTAGGTAGAGTCGGCCTCCCTGGAGGGTACTGCAGTAGAGGACAATATGGATATGTAGTAAGAATAAAAGGAAAGAAGGAGCTAAATTAGATGTATCACCTCAACTCTATTTGGCTTAATGTTTCAGAAGCAAGAAGAAGATTGAAATATGAAAGAAGTGGAGACATATTGTATCTGTCACATAAAAAGAAAACTGTAACATAAGAATCATTTTTGTAATGAAGCCAGTGTTCTGAATCCTTATAAATATGACACATAGTTCAATGACTGAACTAAGAAACTCACATAAAAAGATGCTTGAAGAAAAAACAAATTAAGGTTCATTTCATCATAAAGTTATAAAAATGTATAGCCTCTAGTCCCCATAAAAGGGAACTTCAGAAATCGTTTTGGGTTTGGAAGATTAAAGTTAAGTTTAAATCAAATGGTATTAGTGATGGTCAAATTATATAATTTAGGTTAACCACCAGAAAATCATGAAGACCATCTTCAAATGTTGTCTATAAGGTTGTGGAAACATTTGCTTTTGTAGCAATGAATGCTGCTGTGTGTGATCCACCTGGGTTGCTGTCATTTTTAAAATAAAGTACTCTGCTGGGACAGAATAGAAGGATTAAATTACTTTCTCTAGTTAGGGCCTCAGGTCAGGCACCTTCCTGAATCCAGCGTTGCTGCTGTTAGAATTGCCTAGAAGCACAATGTATGACTCATGAGCACATATGGCCAGGATATTTAAAATGAGACCTGGGTGTGGAGATCCATTTTTACCTACCATGCCATTTGCACTAATGAGAGCTTCACAAAGAGGACCAATTCTTAGCTTGGGGGATCTAGTCACACCTGAGGGAAGAATGAGACATCGGTTTACAGGAAGTCAAATGACTGGGTTATTTTCATGAAAACAGAAAAGAAAACATGGTGTACTTTTCAGAAATATTAAAAAAAAAAAGAAAAATGTCATCTCACTATTGCTTTAGTGAACTTGAATTTCTCTTTTCAACATGAAATACAACTTGAATTTCTCTTTTCAACATGAAATACATTAATGCAGGGAAATTATTTTAATGAGCAGAACTTCAGGTGGTACTTCTGGTGACCCATTTTATATGAAAAGAGAAGCATTATTAATGCCAATGGCTTCACTAATTGGTAGGGGCCTAGAAAGTCAGTGATTAGAAGCTTGGGATCATGGAAATTTGGTAGAGAGAAACATGTGTGGACTTGTGGGAGTGGGTATGATGTGTGAAGATCTTTGTGTCTTGTTTAATGCCTGTCTGAGAGCATTAACCATCCAGGCACTAAACAATTCCATTTGCCATGGTGGAAGGAACTGATGTTAACATTGAGCCCAAGAGCACGAGCTCCCACTCAACAAGCCTGACCTAGTCACTGCCAGTTCCAAATGTCCAACAACAGGGACTGATGCTAAGTCCCCAATATGACATCATTCTTGGCATGATTATTGTCAGTTCTTGGTATGTTGGCTACATTATAACTTTCACCCTGGAAGGAAACATTGATTCATTCTGAGTGGATTAGACATATATTCTAATAACATATTTGTCTTTATCTCAGGGTCTTAGCCAGCACCATCTTTTGGAATCCTTCATACCTTGCATCCTATTTCAGATTGCTTCTGAGATGGCCCTCTCCAAATGGGACATCAACAAAGTTTTATTTTAATGAGACCAATTATGCAAACATTTATTTTTAGGTTTTTTTTTTTTTTTCTGAGACAGGGTTTCATTCTTTTGCCCAGGATAGAGTGCAGTTTGCATTACCATAACATGCTGCAATCTCAAACTCCTGGGCTCTAGTGAGCCTCCTGCCTCAGCCTCCCAAGTAGCTGGGACTACAGGTACCCCACCATCATTCCCTGCTAATTTTTCTGTGTTTGTAGAGACAGGATCTCACTATTGCTTAGGCTGGCCTCAAACTCCTGAGCTCAAGCAATCCTTCCTCTTTGGCCTTCCAGATTGCTAGGATTACAAGTGTGAACCACAGCACCTGGCTTGTTTTTAAGATTTTAATATATTTACTACTACTTATTATACTATAATATTATTTAAGTTTGTGAAATAAAACTTAGGTATGTGGCCACCAGATGTCATAGTACGTCAGAATCATATTTATAAGTAGAACATGAGCAATCTCAATGAAAAAATAAAATTCTTTACCAAACTGCTAAGCCGAAATAAAAAATAAATATTACATACTCATTAGAGTGTGTAAACTTTTAGAAGAAGAAGAGTTCTGGAAATAATTATTGAGATGGTCTTCCACTTATTACTGGAGGAGTCCATGACAGCTTTAGGAAATCTCAGTGCATCTCAATCTCTTCCTGAAGTTTAATTCTTCTAGGGGAGAACGCACGTTTCTCTTCTCTGTAGCATGTTTCTGTTGAAAGGCCTTATTTGTAAATCTCATCTTTATTTAGATTTTATTTTTTCAAACCTCTTTAAGCATTCCATAAATTCTTAAAACTTAAGTGGATCTTGAACCTAAGATTTTTTGATTGTTTTTGCTGTCAGTGGAAGTTATACCATTTTTGGTCTCATTTTTTCTCTGCTTTGCAACCACTGTGATGGTGGCATTTTCCCTGGTTTTCTTGTTTTTCTCTTTCAGTCTTCCAGGTCTTGTCTTCCTCCTATGCCCCCTGCTCTGTCTGCCTTCTCCTTCCATGCTGGCTCTGCTTGCCTGGGTCCCTCCTCTCACGGCACACCTCTACCTCCAGCCGCTCTCTTTGCATTATTCTGTAGAAATCTGTATTCTCCTTTTTCTTTTCTGATATCCAATAACAAATTAGTGTTAAAAGCACCTCGACTTTTTTATTTTGAAACTTTTGACACCAACTGTGTTATGGTCCATTATTTCACTTCTAAGAAACACAGCTGACAGCGTCCTTTCTGATTCCCCTGTGCAGGTTTCAACTCGCTCAACTATTGGGGTTGCTGTGAGGGCTTCATCTGTTTCTCCCTGTGAGGATTTTGTGTTTCTTGATTTTTGTAATCTCAAAACTTTCATAATGCCCAACATCTATGTGCTTCCACTGGATAGTTCCTTTTCATTTAAAAGAGATAGCAAAAGGGAAAAAAAGGAACTGAGGACCGCTTTCTTGCTAAGCAATGAATCTTTGTCTTGGTCTATCACTATTTAGGACTTGAATTAAAAGGAGTGAGCAGCTCTTTCTGATGCTGCTGATGAGTCTCAGAGTAGAATATTATCAACTTTTTGTTTGGGAAACAAGCTTCTCCTATCTTCCAAAAGTACTTTAAGTGTGAGGGCATCTGAGTGTATGTTGTGATAGAAGGCAGTGGAAAGTATGGTTTTGCTCATGGTACTAAGAGACTACATGTCCTCTCTGAAGGGAATTTATTGCTATTCTTCGGGTTAATGTTTTTAATATTGGAATATTTGTAAGGTAAAGTTTAAATCAGTTGTGCCACTTTATTATGCAATTCAACCATAGTGAAGTCCAGGCCTTCACTTATCCCTTGAGTTTAAGTTTAGCTCTCAGAGTTGGCCCTTAGCACTTTCACTTCCTTCTTCCTTTTCTGGGTTGATTAGATTAAAGAAATGGCATAGTCTTTAGGAGGTTGGGTGATCCTGGGAGCTTCATGCTTGTGTGATGCCCTTTTTGCCATGGCTGGATGGGATTCCTCTTTTTTTCCCCTCAATGTACTGATGTCCTCAGTATAGACCCAAACAAAAGTGTCCAAGTTGGCCAGACCTTTCCAGGTCCAGCAGGAGGTAAGGAAAGCAGTGAGTGGCTCCCTGTGCTCACCTTCCTTGGAGGTTTAGATCCACATACACTTTACAGTCATCGAGAATAAGCACATCCTATTTTTTTTTTAAAGTTTGTATAAAAGCTAGAAGATTTTCTCCAGGTCTAAAATGAAACAGGTAAAGGTCCAAGAGATTAGATATTTTAGTCATGTATCATGGTGAGGGTTCATTAGCTTATGATCCAAAGGTACAGATAAAAATAAAAGCCATAAATTGTGCATGTATCTGGAAGCCAGCAGTGTTCTCACGAAGATCAATACCCTCCATCGCGGACCATGAATAGAACAGTCCTGAGGACTTTCACCCACAAAAATATCTGTGGGGCTAATAACCCTGAGCTGAGGTACAACATACTCCTAGTTTAACGTAACAAGTTAGAAGTTATGAAAAAGAATTAAATGGACAGATTGGGCTTGCTATGTCATGCCTAACTTTTGGAGTCTACTAGTCTCTTTGTAGCCTAAAAAGACATTCTTATTGCACAAACCCTCAATTCCAAATACCTTTCTAAAAGAAAGAGGCCCATCCCTCCCATTTGTTAGATTATTGGGAAACTCTAACCATTTCACCAACAGTTTTCTCTCCTCAAGGGATGTCATTCGTGATATTGCTTCTGGATCAGTGGAGTCTTAGGCAACTATTTTTCTCAAATTTCCAGTGAACAGGTCCTGAGATAGCATTTCACATTGGTAAGGTATAAGGTGATTGTGGTCTTTCTCAATGGTCCACTTATTATTAGATTTTATGAGAATCAGATTTATGAAAACCCAGCTGTTAAGAACTATTGGTTAATTTGTGTCAATTTTCCCAGGTCATTGGGTACCCAGGCAATTGGTCAAATATTATTATTTGAAAAAATATTATTCTCACTATGTTTTTGGATGAGATTGACATTTAAATTGGTAGGCTAAAAAAAGCAGATTACTCAACTGTAACGTGGATGGGCTTCATCCAGTCAGCTGAAGGCCTGAAGAGAAAAAAACAACTGACCCTCCATCCCCAAGTGTGAGAAAGAATTCCTCACTGTGAACTGCCTTTGAATGTGGACATCAGCTTTTTCCTGCATTTGAGCTTGAACTGAAACATTAGCTCTTCCTGGGTCCTGGGTTTGTCAGCCTTTAAGCTGGAACCATACTACCTTCTATCCTTCCAAGTGTCAGGTTACTGACCCAACCTGCTCATCTTGGGGCTTGTTTCCATAATCCTGTGAGCCAATTCCTTACAACAAACCTTTTTTCCTCTCTGTACACATTCTATTAGCTCTATCTTCCTAGAGAACCTTGACTAATACAGGGATCAAACTGGTTTCCATTATAATCTGTTTAACTATTTTTTATTCATCTTTATATGTTTCTGTCTTGAGTCCTAGATATAGACACCTTCTGAGTACTGTGCAAGAGGAAAATTCCTAACAAGTCGTGCTTGGCTTCTGCCCTGATTAAGACTCTTCCTTCAGATGTTCTGAAGCTCACGAAAAGAGCCAGATATGCTGGAGCAGTCGGGGTGGAGGGTGTGTGGAAAGTCGGAGTGGAGGGTGGTTGAGTGTTCAGTCCATAGTGCCAGGGTCTGCAAGGGGGGGCTCTTTCCCCCTTCTTCCTTCTCCTCTTCCTCCTTCTTTTCCTTTTTTGTTCCTTCCATAGCCCCTTCTTCCACTTGGGCTCTGTGGAAGGAACAAAAAAAGGAAAAGAAGGAGAAAGAGGAGAAGGAAGAAGAAGGGGGAAAGAGGAGAAAGCTGCTTGGGATGGTTTGTGCTGGTTTAGAAGGAGAATTGGAAGGGGGGTTTAAAGCCTCTGAAAGCTTTAAGACCTGCTTCTACTGTGTTGCCACCACATCTGTTTCTCGCAATTTCCCTTTCACTCTCATTTTGGGGAGACATAAAGATCTAGAAGGCAGCAGTGAATATTCTGCAATGACTATGCCTCAAACCCTCTCTAGGCTAAAGATTTTAAATCAGAAGAGATGAAACCCTCTGCAAAAGGGGAGAGCAGCTCTGTGGATTCTGACCTTGCCACTTGCAGTAACTGCCTTAGTTCATGGATCTCATTTACACTCCTTATCATGCCTTGTAATCTCCTCACATATTCAGATGTTATTCAGATTACCTCTTCTTCTCCAGCCATAAGGGTAACCCGCCTAGAAAAAGTTCAGTTATCAGTCTTGTTTACATATAGCGAACACCAATCATGAAAAAAGGTCTTGTTATTTTTTTTTTTCAGTTGTGCCAGCTTTATAGCTTCTCCTTTTCAAACAAGAGGAGATACGAGGTACAAGGGAGTTTGTGCTCTTCAGTCTCTGAAATGGCTGTGTTTGGGGGCTCTGCTCCAGTCTTGCCTGGCTGTCCCTTTTCTGAGCAGGAAGCTGGCATCCAGGGAGAGAGGTCTCAGCCTGCAGGGGCCTGGGCTTGGTGGAGGGTGCAAGGGGAAACTTAGGAATGCCCATTTCAATTCTAGAGGTTTGCATAACCATTTGTAAGCTGACAATGAACAAGTGGGGTCTATGGTGGAAAGGGTCATCTAGTCTTCACATCTGTCTGTCCTTCTCCCATTGCACGATCAATTACCGTGATATTCATAGATATGAACACTCAACTATGAAGACGTAAGAAAAAGTAGTCATCCTAGGGCATGGAAATCTGGTTATACTATTGGCAATTCTATATCCAGACTAATCCTTGTATGGCTTCCCATTGGTGTCCAGTACCACTATTATTCATTCCTGCCTCCGGCCCTGTCCATCCCATTCAGGAACACTGGACACAAAAATGCCCTGGGATTACCTCTGGGGCTGCTCATCCTCCCCAGTACCATGGACTGCTCTTGCAGACATCCTGCTTCTACTAAATGACATTCAACACCATCAACCTGCTAGGTAGGGACAGTAATCCAAAGGCACAGTGTTCAAGAGTTGTATTTTTCACTAGGCGCTGACTAGGCTCCGGGAGCCCCTTTAAAATACTTTCAGTATAGCATCTCCCAGGGCTACAGGAAAGGATTCTTTACAAGTCTTCATGCTGAATTTTCTTTTGCCCAGTAATTAGAACTTTTCTTTCAATCATTTTCTTTCTTTTGCCTACCTTCTTTCTGGCCTCCCTTCCAATTTAAAGTTCAAATGTTCTCAGATTTCTATTGTGAAGAATCACATGCGGTGTTTGGTAAAACATTTCAATTCTTAGGAGATCTGGAGTAAGTCCAAAAATTGGCATTTAAATAAGAACCCAGAGCACTTCGATGCAGGGTGAGCCCTGCATTATCTTTCAGCCTGAATTTTATAGGTTATCAGTGCGTGTATAATATCTGAGTACATTTTTAGCTTCAATGCGTTTATGAACTTTTTTTTGTTTTCAATTTCAGGATTTAAAAGAAAAGAGAAAAACAAACTAAATGCAGAATGCCAGCAAATCTTGCCACTATCTCACCACTACATTTGAGTGAACTTTTAAGACTTAAAAATGCTCATCCAGGTATTATTTCACTGAATCAAATTCAGACCAGAACTTGCATTTCAGTGAAGATTGGATTTAGGTGAAACTTCAGGGAAGAAATGGATCCTGTTTCCCCCTGATATTAAGATCCTACAGAAATAAAATGTGTTTCTTTATAGTCAAGATGAAAACAAAATTCTTATAAACCTAAGTCAGACTTTCTTCTCCAACCTGTAAGATTTGCCACTGCCTCTTCTGTCTTTCTGGTTCTCTCTTTTCATTTTAATTCAGTGAGAGAGAAATTATTTCTTCTTATATTATCAGATTTTCAGTATTCAAGGCATAAATAAGTTTCACAGTGGAATTCATTTTCAGTGACATTTTGAATAGCCAATAATTAGGTTGCCCCAACATCTGAGAGGACAAATTTGCCTTTGAAAAATAATACTCTGGCTGAGAAATTGAGATATTCCTGGAAAATTAGATATTGCTTAGACTTAATTTCACATGTAAATGGAAGTTTGCCAGTCAAGAGGCATTCTGAATACTCTGAAGACTTTGAATATCTAGAGAAAAATGGTAACCAATTTATTGGCGAAATGTGTACCAATTTCCTAACATGAATAACCATTCCCTAATTTAGCTGAAGCTCAAATTCAGTTATCCGCGTATTGTGCTCTATTAAAGTCAGGTGTAGGTACCCTGTATGAATAACTGTGGTCATAAGCCAAAGAGATGGAAATGAGCATGATGAACATGGCTTACCTGGAGAATAGGAAGGAGATGGATTTTTTGAAAAAAAACTATATTTTTTGGCGGGGCTGGGTTTGAACCCGCCACCTCCAGCATATGGGGCCAGCGCCCAACTCCTTTGAGACACAGGTGCCGCCAAGAGATGGATTTTTTTTGTAATAATTTTTTTTTTGAGACAGAGCCTCACTATGTCGCTCTCAGTAGAGTGCTGTGCAATCACAGCTCACAGCAACCTCAAACTCTTGGGCATAAGTAACTCTCTTACCTCAGCCTCTCAAGTAGCTGAGACTATAGGTGCTTAGCACAATGCCTGGCTATTTTTTATTGCAGTTGCCATTATTGTTTAGCTGGCCCAGCCGGGATTTGAACCTGCCAGGCTTGGTGTATGTGTCTGGTGCCATAACCACTGTGCTACAGGCACCAAGCCAAGGAGACAGATCTTACTGGAATGGATGGGGAAGTAGGAAGGAAATGACATGTTGACCATTGAGTGTCTGATATCTTATTTAATCTTAATCAAAATCTTACCAGGCAAATGTTATTCTTATCCTGATTTTATTGATTATGAAAAATTGAGTTCAATCATCTTGCCTCAAGTCACAGAGATGGTAAGTAGCAGAGCTGGGGTTTGAGTCTAGAGCTTATTCAAACACCTGTGGTTTTTCCATTACCCTGGTGCTGCTTACTTGTGATGAAGGATAATCTATAGGATTCAGAACAAGTAGACGGATGGTTCTCATCTTGTCATATGTTATTCCTTAATTTAAATAATGTATAAGTCTGTTCCAACATTTATCAGCAAATCTTGTTAGCTCTGGAAATTTTCTACTTCAGTCTACCAAATTATATAGGGAATCAGATGACCTGGGGAAGAAATTGAAAGTTATCTAGAGTGATTATATATTCCATCTATTGCTGAGCCTAACAATAGCTACTGGAAAGCTATTAAGGGCATAATTGTATACTACACAGGGCCTGGGTTTATTGTAAATAGCATTTTGAGGTATAATTAGTATATAATAAGTTTCATATATTTAAATTGTGTAACTTGGTAACTTTTGACACACACACATAACATACTTGTGAAACTGTTGACATAATCAACGTAATAAACACCCCTAGACACCTCGACAACCTAGACAACCTGATCTGGTTTCTGTTAGTATGGATCAATTTTTGCATTTTCTAGAATTTTATAAATGAATCACATAGTATGTCATCCTTTTATTTTCCTGACTTCTTTAACTCAGGGTAATATTTTTGAGATTCATCCATGTTGTATCAGTCATCCACTTGTTTCAATATTTCCTTTTCCTTCTTTTAAATATAACAAATCCTGTTTCATGCCCTCCTCTCTTTCTGCCAAACGTCCTCCTCCCACTCTCTCCTGCTGCCCTCCACCCCCAACCTGGACTATATTAGTGTTTTATTGTTCTTATGAGAATGTAATTGTTTATATATTGATTTTATATTAGTATGGAGTACACTGGATATTTATTTTTCCATTCTTGTGATACTTTACTAAGAAGAATGTATTTCCTTTCCCTTTTATTGCTAGAAAGTCTTCTGTATTTTACAAATTACACTGTAATTAGTTTTACCATTTACATTTTGGACATTTGGTTTGTTTCCAGTTTTTAACTATTATATATAAGGCTGCTATGACCATTTGTTGACAAGACTTTGTGTGGGCATGTTTCTGTATTTTGCCATGTAGAATACACACTTTTAAGGATGTGCATTATACATGAGTCATACACTTTGGGAGTCAGGGAGCCCAGCAGGCCTGCTGCGTAGGGCTGCTGGGTGCATGGGGTTCAGCCCTGGAGGATCTGGTACCCAGCCTGGAGTGTCCTCCACTGAGCACCATTATCAGGGAAGCCAACAGTGGCAGGGCTGGTGACATGGGAGGTGGCTGTGGTGGTGAGGGCCAAGACCTGAGGCCTTGCCACACAGAGGGGCCTGGGAACCCTAGCAGGCCTCAGAAGCTCTTACTTCCCTGGCCATGCATGTGGTTATGTCTGTTGTGGCTCCGACATGGCAGGGAGGAAAAAGCTCCCAGGAGAGAGAGAAGCAGCAGCTCTCACCAAGTGAGTGGCTGCAGAAGGGCAGTCTTCATGCTTTTTACCAGGGAAGCATTAGCCCTCCCCAGATGTGTCTGTCCCAAATAAGAGCCTGCTACTTCCTTGAGGGGCATTTTCCTGAAAGTTTGGACCAAAAATGTGGGTGTGTATTATACTTGGGGCAGATTGTATGCCGCAAAATACAGTATTTCATTTCACTATAACTGCATATCCAGGAGTGGAATAGTTGGGGCATACAGTAGACATAGGCATCTTCCAAAATTTTCCCAAAGTTTTGTACTGTTTTACATTCCTGTTGACAGTTCTGAGAATTTCAGTTGCTCCACATCCTCATCAAATCTTGATATCGATAGATCAGGTGTACCTTCCCAAATAAACTTGCTCCGCCCAGACAGGGGTAGGTTCATGGCCCACCCAGGAAGGGTCAGGTTCATGGCCCTCCCAGAGAGGGTCAGACTCATGTCCCTCCCAGGAAATAAGAATGCCACCAATCCTGACTGCCCTAACCCTTTAAATCCCTGTCCTCCATAGCCCTTGTGTGGATTTCTCCCTGGTCAGGAATCTCACCCCCGCTGTGCTCCAGGTGGAATAAAGGGCACTTTAACTGCATGAATTGGATCTCTGTTTTCCTTTTGTCTGGAGTCTTGGAATGATTTTATCCTTGGGTCTGGAACCTTTCAGATATCATTAGTTTTTTTAAATTTTAGAGATTTTAAGATGTGTCTAATAGTATCTCACTGTGGTTGAAATTTTCACTTCCCTAATGGCTAAGGAGATTGAATATCTTTTCATGTGTTTATTTGCTATTTGTATATCTTCCTTACTCATATATCTGTTCAAAACTTTAGCCCTTTATTAAAAATTGGGTCATCTGTTTTCTTATTATTATGAGAGAATTCTTTATGTATTCTATCTATGATATTCAATTTGCAGATATTTTCCCTAGTGAGTGGTTTATCTTTTTATTTTCTTAACCGTGTCATTAAATGAGCATAAGTTCCTTATCTGGATAAAGTTTGATTTATCAATTTTTTTCTCCTCTGGATCATGATTTTGGTGTTGTATCTAAGCAAAATTTGCCTAGCTCAAGATCACAATAATTTCCTCCTGTTTTCTAGAGGTTTGATATATTCAGATTTTGCATTTAGGTCTACAAACTCATTTGAGTTAATTTTTGTATGTGGTATGGATTTACGTTCTTGTTTTATTTGTTTACCTCTGTATATCTAGTTACACCAGCACAATTTATTGAAAAGACTATTTTCTCTACTTCCTTCGTACATTTTCCAAAAATCAATTGACCATAAATGTAAGAATCTATTTCTAGATATTCTGTTATATACTTCATTTATGTATTTGTTCATTTTGATACCAATACCACACTGTCTTGATTGCTACAGCAAAAGTCTTGAAATCAGGTTAAGAATTTCAACTTTCCTCCTCTTAGCTTTGGTAGATTCTTTGCATTACCATATAAATCTTAGAGTCAGTTTACTGATTTTCAAAAAAAGCTTTCAGGACTTTTTATGATGCATCCTTATTCATTTTTTAAATTGGTATACAAATTCATGTGTACACATGTAATTCATTACATGTGCAGATCAGATCATGTGTTGGTTAAGTCAGAGCTCTTAGAGTATCCATCACCCAAATAACGTACATTGTACCCATTCAGTAATTTCTCATAGTCTACATTCCTCCCAGCTTGTCACACTTCTGAATCTCTATTGTCTATCATTCTACTTTTTTTCTTCATGTGTACTCATTTTTTAGCACCACATATGGCCGAGAAAATGTGGTATTTTATTTTCTGTGTCTGGCTTGTTTAACTTAAAATAATGAGCTCTGATTTCATCCACATTGCTTCAAAAGCCATGATTTCATTCTTTTTGTGGCTAAATCGTGTTCTAAGGTGACGTACATACCACATTTTTCTTTATTCATTCTTTTCTTGATGGACACTTAAGTTGATTCCATATCTTTGCTACTGTGAATAGTGCTGTGATAAACATATGAGTGTAGGTATCTTTTTCATATATTGTTTTCTTTTTCGTTGGGTAGATACCTGGAAGTGGGATTGCTGGGTCTAATGCAGCTCTATTCCTAGTTCTTTGAGAAATTTCCATACTGTTTTGTATAGAGGTTGTACTAATTTATATTCCCACCAATAGCATATAAATCATACAAGTGTTCCTTTTGGTCTATACCAGTATCTGTTATTCTTTGACTTTTCCAGAATAGTCATTGTGACTGAGTTAAGCAGATATCTCATTGTGGATTGGATTGGATTTGCTCTTTTCTGATGATTAGTGATATTGAGCACCTTTTAATGTACCTGTTGACCATTTATATGTTGCCTATGGAAAAAAATGTCTATTTGTGTGCCTTGCTCATTTTTTAATGGAATTCCTTTTTTTTTGACATGCTTGAATTCTTTAGTATTCTTAATATAAGTCCCCTGTTGGCTGAATAGTTTGCAATACTTTCTCCCATTCTTCAGCTTTTCTGTTCACGTCATTGATTATTACATTTTTTTCTGTGAAGATTTTTAATTTAATTTGTCTGTTATTATTTTAGTTGCCTGTGCTTTTGAGGTCTTAGTCATGAATTCTTTACCTAGACCAAATTCCAGAAGAGTTTACCCTAGGTTTTTTCTAGCATTTTAATAGTTTTGGGTCTTATGTTTAAATATTTAATCCATCTTCAGTTGATTTTTGTACATGGTAATAGATAGAGGATGACTTTCATTCTTCTGCATATGGTAATACAATTTTCCTAGCACGTCTTTATTGAAGAGAGTGCCTTTTGTCCTTCTTGGCTTGCTAAGTATGTGGCTTTATTACTGGATTCTCTATTCCACTTCGTTAATGTAGGTGTCTATTATTTACAAGTAACATGCTGTTTTGGTTACTATAGCTTTGAAATATAATTTGAAATCAGATCATGTGATATTTACAGTTTTGGCCCCTCTGCTCAGATTGCTTTGCCCACTTAGGCTTTTTTTTTTTTTCCTATTTCTATATGTATTGTATAATTTTTTTCTAATTATTTAAAAAATGATATTGGTATATTAGTAAGCATTGAATTAAATCTATAGATGGCTTTGGACAGTATGGTCACTTTAATGATATTAATTCTTCTGATCCATGAACATAGGATGTTTTTCCATTTTTTTGTATCATATATAATTTCTTTCTTCAATATTTTGTGGTTTCGCTTGTTGAAACCTTTCACCTCCCCGGTTAAATTTACTCCTAGTTGTTTAATATTTTTAACTATTGTAAATGAGATTGCCTTCTTGTTTTATTTCTCAGTTAGATTGCTCTTGGTATATAGAAACTCTTCTGTTCTTTTGTACAGTGATTTGTGTCCTACAACTTTCATGAATTCATTTATCAAAGGAGTCTTTTGGTAGAGTTATTAGGTTTTCCTAGATACAAAATCATATCATCAGCAGATAGACCTTATTTGATTTCTACTTTTCCCTTTTGGAAACATTTTTTGTCTTTCTTTTGCCTGATTACTCTGACTAGGACTTCCTGTAGTGTGTTAAATAGAAGTTGTAAAAGTGGGTATCCTTATCTTATTTCAATTCTTCGAGAAAATGCTGTTAGCTTTTCTTCATTCATTATGATGCTAGTTGTGTGCTTGTCATATATGGCCTTTATTATATTGAAGTATGTACCTTCTGTGCCTAGTTTGTTAAGGATTTTTATCATGAAGAGATGTTAGATTTTGTCAAATGTTTTTTCTGCATCTATTGAGATGAACATATGGCTTTTGTCCTTGATTCTGTTTATGTGAACAAATGTGTATCACATTTATTGATTTTCCTTTGTTGAACCATACTTGCATCCCTGTCGTAAAACCCACTTGATCATGGTATATTATCTTTTTGATATGCTGTTGGATTCAGTTTGCTGGTATTTTATTAAGTATTTTTGTGTCTATATTCATCAGGGATATTGGTCTGTAATTTTTATTTGTTTGTTTTGTCCTTATCTGATGTTGTTATCTTGGTGATTCTGGCTTTGTAGAATGGGTTAGGGAGAATTTCCTTTTCCTCGGTTTTGGGAAAGAGCTTCAGGAGGAGTGATATTTGTTTTTCTTATATAGTTGGTAGAATTCATCTGTGAATCCATCTGGTTCTGTGATTTTCTTTATTGGGAATTTTTAAAAAATTATTACTGATGCAATCCCACTGCTCATTACTGGTCTGTCCAGGTTTTCTATTTCTTATGTGAGAGGTCGTATGCTTTTAGGAATTTATCAATTTCCTCTGGATTTTCTAGTTTGTGAGCATATAGTTGTTCATAATAATCTCTTATAATCTTTCGTATTTCTATGGTATCAATTGTAATGTCTCTTTTTTCACTTCTGATTTTGTTTATTTGGGTCTTCTCTCTTCTTGATCAGTCTAGCTAGTGGTTTATCTAATTTGTTTATCTTTTCAAAGAACCAATTTTTCATTTCACTGATCCTTTGTAATCTTTTTTAAAGTCTCATTTGTGTTTAGTTCTGCTCTGATCTTTGTTATTTCTTTTCTTCTGTTAATTTTGGATTTAGTTTGTTTTTGATTTTTTAATTCTTGGAGGTGCACTGTTAGAATGTTAATTTGTAATCTTTCTACTTTTTTGATGTGGGCATTTAATGCTATAAACTTCCCTTTTAGCACTACATTTTCTGTATTCCACTGCTTTTGATATGTTGTGCTTCCATTTTCATTTGTTCTAAAATTTAGAAAAAATCCCATTTTAATTTCTTTATTGATCCAATGATTATTCAGGAGCTTGTTTAATTTCTATGTATTTGTATAGTTTCTGAAGTTCCTTTGGGTGTTTCTAGTTTTATTCCATTGTGATGTGAAAAGATATTTGACTTAATTTTATTTAAAATTTTTTTCCAAGACTTGAATTACAGGCTAACATATGGTCTATCTTAGAGAATACCAGATGTGCTGATGAAAAGAATTTATATTTGAGGTTGTTGGGCAGAATCTTCTATAAATGTCTGTTGGATCCATTTGGTCTAAAGTCCAGTTTAAGTCCACTGTTCTGTGTTGATTTTCTGTCTGGATTATTTGTCTAATTTGTAAGTAGGGTATTGACATCCTTCACTATTACTGTGTTACTGTCCATCTCTCTCTATAGATTTAATAATATTTGCTTTATGAATCTGGTTGCTCCAATTTGAGGTGAATATATACAGAGAATGCCAAAAAATGTATATACGTGTATTACTTTTCAAAGTTGAATTGAATGCACCACTGCTGATCAAGTATTCCTAGACATACCTTGCACATCGATTTTACCTGTAATTTGTACTCTTTTGAGAAATGATCATTTTACTTCCAAAAAAGATCTCTTACTTTTTTTGTCACCCTCTGTATTTAGAATTGCTATATTCTCCTGTTGAATTGATCCTTTTATCTTTATATAATGGCCTATTTTGTCTTTCTTATGTTTTGACTTAATGTCTGTTTAATCTGATATAAATATAGCTAGTCCTGTTGTCTTTGATTAAATGGAAATGCAAATGGGCATGAAATATCTTTTCTATCCTTTTACCTTCAGTCTATGTGTCTTTACAAGGAAAGTGGGATTCTTGTAAACAGCATACACTTGTATCCTAATCCATTCAGCCAATCTCTATCTTTTAAATGGAATTTTTAATCCATTTTCATGCAAGGTTAGTATTGATATCTTAGGTGTTATTCTTGCTGTACTGTTAACTGTTTTATAAATTCTTTGTTTCTTTCTTTTTCTCTGTTCATCATTCTGGTTTGGTGGAATTCTGTAGTAATGCCCCTTAATTACTTTCTCTTCCTCCTTTGTGTGATTATCAGTGTGTTTCATGTTTTTATGTGTTTTTGTGATGTGAATGTTGTCCTTTTGCTCCTAAATTTAGGACTTCTTTGTATATTTCTTATAGGGCTGGTGATGAATCCCCTTAGCATTTTCCTGTCTGGAATAAACTTTATTTCTTATTCATTTGTAAAGGTTAATCTTTCTGAAAATAGAATTTTTGACTATACTTATTTTCTTTTAGCATTATGAATAAATCATTCTATTCTTTTTTGTCAGCTATTGGTCTTATGTGGACTCTTTTGTATGTGACAAGACATTCTTGTTGTTTTTAGGATTTGCTTTTTCACTTAGACAGTTTGAATATAATGTGTTGTGGTCAACTCCTTTTGCCTTGTATTTGCCTAGAAATTGCTGAGCCTGTATCTGTGTGTCTAGATCTCTCAATAGATTTGAGAATTTTTCATCTATTATTTTGTTAAGTAGGTTTTCTAAACATTTTGATCTCTTTTTGCCCTCAGGAATACTGAGAATTCATAAATTTGATTGCTTTATATTGTCCTGAACATCCTAGAGGCTTTGTTCCTTCTTTTTTCTTTATTTTTGTCTGATTGGATTATTTTAAAAGACCTGTCTTCAAGTTCTGAAATTCTTTCTTCTGCTTGATCCAGCCTTTTGTCACAATTTTTGAATGTATTTTTATTTCCTTCAATGAATTCTTCGCTTTTAGAATTTCTCTTTCACTTCATTTTTTTAAAGATTATCTATTTCCTTAGTATATTTCTCATTCATATGCAAATTTGTTTTCCTGAGGTCTTTGTATTGGTTTCTATTTTCATTTGCACCTCATTTAACTTTATAAATCAATATTTTGACTTCTTTAGCTGAGATTTTGAGGATTTATTTTTGTTCAAGAAGTATTATTAGAAAATTATTATATTCTTTTGGGTATGTCATATAACTTTACTTTTTCATGTTTACTACATTTTTACATAGATTTCTGTGCATCTGGTGCAATAGTAGCCTCTTTCTATTTTTAAATTTATTTTTTGGGGGGAGGGATACTTTTTCTTGAAGGGGTGACCATCATTTTGGTTGGGTAGAGCCCTTTGTCATTAATTCTGAGTGGATACAGTAGTGAAGTCTATCTATGATTTATTTGGCTATAAATAGTATTAGTGGTATCTGTGGTTTCCTTGATGTGGTAGGGTGTAGTTGTTGGTGGAGGCTATGATAAAGTTGTACTGGGAACTGGAATGCCAGATGGGTCCATCTTCATGTTTCAGTGGTAACAGTGTTGTACTAAGCATGTCTGTCCATGTGTACTAGGGTAGCATACACTAGTACCTGTTTCAGTAGTTCTAGGCAAGCTGATTCATGGGCCTCTGAGTGGCTTTCTGAGTTACCAATTACAGTAGTGGTCTATGATGGGGTGAATGGGATCTCAAGCTCTGAGGCAGCTAGAGTGACATGGGTGATGATAGTGCTAGTGGTTAAAATGCTCTTCAGGGTTCCCAGCACTTGTATTGGCAGTTGTTGCAATGGACCATGCAGGTCATCCTCTAGGCCAGGATGTGGCAGTTATAGGTAGAAGGCAGCCGAGGTGTCAGAGGTAGGGTGTTTATGCCCAAACTCAATCCCCCGTGAGTAATGTTTAAGTATCCTAAGTGGCAGATTGGACTGTGCCACCCCTAGGAGGCAGGACTTCATGATCTTTCTTGAGGGTGGTGTATGTGTGTGTGGGGTGAAATTAAGTGGAATGGGCTGAGTAAGCTTAAACTTAGGCATTCCAATAGCAAGTGCCTACACCAGCTGTGGTGAGCTGGTGTGGGGAAGTCCTTAAGAATGCTTATGTGAGAGGCAGCCACTACTATACTGAGGTCCTATCACAGTAAGGGAAGCACTGGCCCCATTAAACACAGCATTGACTGGCAGGTGGGGGACTTGAATCCCTCTCATGTCCTAGTCCTGGCAGGGCTCTTTTCTCAGTAGCAGCTCTCAAAGCAGACCTACTTGTTCTACAGTTTTCTCCTAGCCCACAACTCAGGCCCAGGATGTAAGAATCACTTACCTTGCTCAAGACCAAGCCTCCGTGGCAACTCTTATCACGTTCAAGTCTTGGGGGTGGTCCAGTTATGGTGTCTTCAGCCCCTGCCACACTTAATTCTCAGTCCTGGTTCTAGGAACTCTGTCATGAGCCTCTCACAAGTAGAATGTGAGTTTCCCTGGTTCCACAAGCAGAAATATGAGTTTCCCTAACCCCTAGGACTGATGCCTCTGGTTTCCAAGACAGCACTCTGTCTGTTAAAAGTTAGGATTGAAAGTAGCATTTTTAGGATTCAGAAAGGGCATGGGACCCAGGACAAGTATCCTTCCTGGAGTAGTTCCTTCTGACAATCTCCCTGTCACTCCTTAAATTAGATCCAGGGATTGGGAAATTCAGCATACTTATGGCCTGGATTATATGATTCCCTAGTGGGAAACTGAACTACCGAAAGACTCTCACTTATCCTCTTCTGGATACAGAGTCATTCTAGGTTCCCAGCTAGTCCCAACCAAGTAGGCTGCCTAATTTTCTTTTCTTTCCTATCTTTTGGCATTTCCTTTTGCTTTTCTGTTGAATTACTATGTTGCTTCTTGGATAATGTATTCAAAGCATGATTGTCTACATACGATTTTGGTTCTTCTAAGTGATAAGGCATTTTTGAAATGATCTTAGTCAGCCATCGTGAAGAAAAATATCTTGGTAAATTTTTATTGCAATAGTTTTGTATTCACAGATCATCTTAAGGAGAATTAGCATCTTCCCAAGTGAGTCTTTTGACCCACAGATGTGATGTATCTCTCCCTTCTTTAAAGTTTTAAAAACATTTCTCTCAGTGATGTTTTGTAATCCTCAGTGTAAAATTGCACATCTTTTTTCAGATATATCCGCCAATATATCCTACTTTTGATGTTATTATAAATAATATTGTTTATGAATTTCAATTTTAAGTTGTTTTATTTTAGTAAATATAAATACAGTTAACTTTTGTATTTTATAAACTTGACAAACTCTGACTCATTCTAACAGAATTTTTGAAATTCCATACACTTTTCTGTATAGATGATTATGGCATCTGTGAATAGAGACAGATTTGCTTCTTTCCACAATCTGAGTGACTATTTATTTGTATTACCTCATTTAACTGGGGTTAGGACTGCCAGTACAATACTGAATAGAAGTGGTCACAATAGATATCCTTGTCATGTTCCTAATGTTAAAGGGAAGGAATTTAGTTTTTCACAATTAAGTATGATATTAGATGCAGATATTTTTGTGAATGTCCATTATCAGATTGAGGAAGTTTGCTTCTACTGCTAGTATGTGGATGTTGGATTTTTGTCTAATAGTTTTTCATTTATTGGGATGATCGTATGTTTGCCTGATACTTAGTCTTGTTAATATGGTAAACTGTACTTTTTTAATTTTTCTGTTTGTATCTTTAAAATAAATTTCTCCTCCCTCCCTCCCCATAATATCCCTTATATTAGTAGGTGGGGAAGTTGACTTGGAGCTTCAGTAAAAGTCCTAGCAAAAGTTTTAGTTCTGCTTATTAACCACATCCTTGGGCTATTCAGTAAAATTCTCTGGCACTCACTCTTCTTATTTATAAAATGGTTATGGTAATATCCACTTGATACCATCATTGAATAGACTAACCAAGGATATGTTCATAAGAGCTCTCAGGAAGACGTAACGTGTTTCATGTTCAAGCTTTGATGCTGAGGAGTTTACCATCACAGAAAAATGTTGATAAGTACAACCTAAAAACCAAAGGTATTGTTTGGCAAAGGACCTCCTTTACCATTAAAGTCATCTTCTTTATCACCTCATGTCATCTTCCCAACATTTTTGGGAGATGAGCTTAATTTTGCCAGTTTTTAAAGATGAGGAAGCTAAATCATAGCTGAGCATAGGTTGATTTTATGTTATCATTTTGGGTAACTGTCATACGTTTAAGGGGAAAAGATAAGATTTATTTTTCTTGCCTACCACATCATGCTAGAAAAAAATCCATTCTGATAATTTAGTTGTATATTTTATAATATAATTATATTATATTTTATATTTAAAAATATATTAATTATATTTATTTATTTTCTCATCTCTTATCCCTCTCAGCTTCTCAATGTAACACTTCCATTCACATTTTAAAGGAAAGAGCTGCACAGACAATGTCTGTCATGAAAGAAGCAGACAGAGAATGCAGATCATTTTTGATTTGTATTTAAAGGGAAGACACCCAGCTCTTCTGCTTCCTGCCTCCCCTTGGAAAGGTTAGTGAGATTCATTTTAAATATTGTCAAGTATTTGATATTTTAATTGATATTTCCTGAATCTATATAACAACCTTCTCCTAGAATCTGAAATGAAATTCATAGTCATTATTAGTTAATACACTCAATGTCCCTGTGAGACAGGGACAGGGCAGGTGGTGTTATCTATCTGCCTTACTCACATAAGAGAACTGGAAGTCAGCATGATGTCTCCAGACTGTTCCAAGGGGGATTGGGTGAGTCAGGAGCAGATCTCAGTTGTTTACTCAGAATCAGTGTTCTTGTCAGTATAATTATTAGCTGGGGAAAAAAAAATCATCTGGACCAGAAAAGGAATAGCAGGCTTATATTGCTGAAATCTAAATTGACAATTTTTTGCTGCTTGGAACTGATACTTCTCTTATTTTCCAAACAAGGTTTTATAGATTTTTGAAACATGTTCTCATTCATGTATGTATCCATCCATCTACCATTCATCCATCCATGTATCCATTCTCAACAAAGCACTTATTGGCACTATTCTAGGTCCTAGAACTATAAAGCCAAAAAGCATTCAGTCTTTTCCCTCAAGGAGCTCACAATGTACTGGAGGCAGATGTATCAATTAATAAATTCTTCAAAATAAAGCAGATTTTTTGACAGATGCATGTATGAGGAATAATACTGTAAATTAAAAGGTAGAAGTGGTCAATTCTATGTGAGGTCAACTTTAGAGAGAAGATAAGTTGTGTCTTGAAAATACAGAAACTCATGAGATTTAAAACCCACACAAGGTGTTTGAAATTATGTTTCAGGGCTACCATCACACTTTAAAGCAATGCTTCTCAAACTTCAGACCTAGAGGGCTTATTGAAACAGATTTCTTGGTTCCCATCTCCAGCAATTTGGATTCGTAAGTCTAGGGTGAATGTACTTTTAATATGCTCCCAGGCCAAGCTGAAGCTGCTGATGTGTAGATAATACTTTGAGAATCACTGTTTAAGAGGCAGACACAACCTTTGAAATCACTGTTTTGATCAAGTAATTCCATGGATCATTTTTCCTAGGAATTCACCTAGAATCTAAGAATAGCAGAGATCATTGAATAAAAACTCATTCTATAGAAGAGGCAATTGTGATTTGCAGAATACCTGGTTAGTCATAGAGATGTTGACTCCACATTGCTTTTCTAACAGTGGTTTCTGATCAATTTTCTTCATGGAGCAAACCAGTCTCTTCAAACTGCCAGGCACACGTTTTGGACTTTTGTGAATATTGAAGTACTGATGGAAAATGCCTTGTGAGGGTAAGTGTGGGCATCTAAGCTGCAAAGCAAACATCAGGGTAGGGGCAAAGCATTCCCTTTCACAGCAGGAACTTTCAAGAGGTCTAGTTGCCTCTGCTGCAGAGGCTTTACAAGAATCTGGAAGTAGTTATATACAATTCTGGAGCCACCTTCTAGGTACTTCTATTTTGGTGGAGAAATGCTATTGATGAACTTTTATGCTATGAGAGGTTTATACAGGCAAGCATGCCTCATGTAATTGTGCTTTGATATGTTTCCCCTCAAGACAGTTCTTATTTATTTACTGAGCTTTATAGATGTTGCACTTTTTACAAATTGGATGTTTTGGCCAACCCCACATCATGTGAGTCTATCTGTGTCATTTTTCCAACAGCATGTACTCACTTCATGTCACTGTGTCATATTAGAGTAACTCCTGCAGTATTCCAAACTTTTTCATTATTATTATATCTGTTAAGGCAATCTATGATCACTGATCTTTGATGTTTTCTTGTAATTATTTTGGGGTGCCATGAATCAGGTCCATAAAAGACTGTGAAATAAACCTATAAATAATGTGTGTTCTGACTGCTTCATCAGCTGACTATTCTCCCATCTCTCTCCCTCTCTTTGCACCTCCTTATTCCCTGAGAGACACAATATTAAAATTAAGCCAATTAATAACCCTACAATGACCTTTAAGTGTTCAAGTGAAAGAAAGAATCACATATCTCTTGTTTTATTTTATTTTTTTATTTCAGGTTAATGTGAGGGTACAAACAACCAAGTCACCATATTTGTTTTATTTATTTATTGGTTTGAGATTCATTAAGGATACAAAGAATTAGGTTACACTGATTGCAGTTGTTAGGTAAAGTCCCTCTTATAATTGTGTCCTGCCCTCAAGAGGTGTGCCATACACCCATGACACCCCCATTCCTTTCCTTCCTTCCCCTCCTCAATCCCTCATTGCCTTACTCTACCCCAATACTAGATCATCTACTGCCTTCATATTAGAATTGAGTACATTGGATTCTTGCTTCTGCATTTGTGTTATGTTTTACTAAGAAGAGTGTGTCCCACCTCCATACAGATTAATACAAAAGATGTAAAGTCCCTATCTGTCACGAACCAGCATGGCAAAGGGGACAGAATCAAAGTGGAATTGGTAGGGAATGAGGAAAATACAGCACAAGAGAAGACCCGGAAACAAAGGATGGGACCAAGAAGACTGACTGAGCTGATGCCTACAGCCAGCGGCAAAGCACAAAATCAGCTTTATTTTATAGTATCTGTACAGCGTTGTCCAGGGGGAAGTAACCTAGAAAAAATGGGGAAATAGCATAAACAAAGACATAGTTTGGGTCTTACAGTACAATGTAAATGACTTTAACAAAGACAAACCATCTTGTTAATGGTTTCTGCTCAACTTCATTACCATATGACAAGAAATAAGAAGGGCAAGATCACAAGGATCTCAGCATAGTTGACTAAACAAAGGAAGAACTATGTGACTTAGTGGTTACTACTTAACTTTGTTAGCTATGACAAGGAGAAAAAAGGTCGAGATCTTAAGGATCTCTGCATAGGGCTACGTGACTTCTGGCAGAGGAAGCATGAAGAAAGGAATATGGTTGTTTCAGGAATGGAGGAGAAGCAGTTGGGGGTTTATTCTCTGAATGTTCCTCAGGCTGTGAGGGCGTTAAGCCAGAGGTTCCCCAAGTGGCCCCAAAGAGACAGTCTGAGACACACTCCGATGTAAAAGCACAAGGTGAGTTTTATTCAGGCCTGGGCCAAGCCCGAGCCTGGACTCTCCTGGTGTACACACCTAGGAAGAGCCTCGAACCTGGGGTGGAGGAAGTTTTTATGGGGTACAGAAAGCAAGAAGGGTAGGTTTGGATACGGGTGCACTTTTGATTGGTGGTTGGTGATTTCATTAGTAAAGGAGGATTTGGATTGGTACAGGTGAGGGGTGGGGGATTTCTTAACCGGGGCTAGAGGTAGTATAGCCTAATTAGGTAGTTGAAGGAGAATACCTGAATTTCAAGGAAGTAGAAACCTATTGCCTATTATGGGAGCTGTAAGGAGACTGAAACCTCAGCTGTTCAAGGAAACTGATACTTACTGCCTATTATGGCAGCTGTCTGCCTAAGGTGACTAAATCAAGGATTGATGGCTGTGTAACCAGGGGTGGGGGGAAGAAGCAGGGAGTGGCCCTGTGGGTTTACCTGGTGGTTGGGGTGGAGGGAGGTGGAGGGGCTAGGAACAGAGCTTATGTAGTAGACAACAAAATGGAGCTGGTCTGGCCCTTTCAAGGGCTCTGCCATCTCACAGCCTGCTCTCTGCACCCATCTTTTTTTATTGACTGAATAGTATTTTGTAGTATACATATACCACACCTTGTTAATCCATTCCTGGGTTGGTGAGCATTTAGGTTTTTCCACATTTTGGTGATTGTAAATTGAGCTGTGATAAACAGTCTAATGCAAAAATGTTCTTATGATAGAAGGATTTTATTTTCTTCTGGGCAGATACCTAGTAATGGGATTGCAGGATCAAATGGGAGGTCTATTTTGGTCTTTCCTTCCTTCCTTCCTTCCTTCAGTCTCACCAGTGTGTAAAAAAGTGTTCCCTTCTTTCCACATCCATGGCAGCATCTGCAGCTTTGAGACTTTGTGATGTGGCCATTATCATGGGGGGCAGGTGATATCAGGGGGCAGGTGATATCTTGGGGTAGCTTTCATTTGATTTCTCTGATGATTGGGGACAATGAGCATTTTTTCAAATGTTTGTTAGCCATTCATCTGTCTTCATCAGAGAAGGTTCTGTTCATATTGAAAGGGCCAGACCAGCACCATTTTGTTGTCTATTACATAAGCTCTGTTCCTAGCCCCTCCACCTCCCTCCACCCCAACCACCAGGTAAACCCACAGGGCCACTCCCTGCTGCCTCCCCCACCCCTGGTTGCACAGCCATTGAACCGTTGATTTAGTCACCTTAGGCAGACAGCTGCCATAATAGGCAATAAGTATCAGTTTC
>CAUYQV010087792.1:0-12822 GCA_963574575.1 Galagoides demidoff | reverse complement strand
AGAGATGTTGGCATGGATGTGGAGAAAAGGGAACACTTCTACATGGCTGGTGGAAATGCAAACTAATATGTTCCTTTTGAAAAGATGTTTGGAGAACACTTAGAGAACTAAAAATAGACCTGCCATTCGCTCCCACAATTTCTCTACTAGGTGTATATCCAGAAGACCAAAAATCACATTATAACAAAGATATTTGTACCAGAATGTTTATTGCAGCCCAATTCTTAATTGTTAAGTTATGCAAGAAGCCCAAGTGCCCATCAACCCATGAATGGATCAATAAATTGTGGTATATGTAAACCATGGAATATTATGCAGCCTTAAAGAAAGATGGAAACTTTACCTCTTTCATGTTTACATGGATGGAGCTCAAACATATTCTTCTTAGTAAAGTATCTCAAGAATGGAGAAAAAAGTATCCAATGTACTCAACCCTACTATGAAACCAATTTATAGCTTTCATATGAAAAGCTATAACCCAATTATAGCCCAAGAATATGGAGAAAGGGAAGAGGGATGGGAGGGGGAAGGATGGGTAGAGGGAGGGTAATTGGTGGGACCACACCTATGGTGCATCTTACAAAGGTACATGTGCAATTTATTAAATATAGAATATAAATGTCTTAACACAATAACTAAGAAACTTCCGTGAAGGGTATGTTAACCAGTTTGATAAAAATATTTCAAATTATATGTGAAATCAACACATTGTACCACATGATTGCATTGATGTACACAGCTATGATTTAATAAAAAATAATAATAATAACATTTAAGTCACATTCTGTAATGCCAAGGTTAATTCAATTCAACAAACAAGTTTAGAGTAAATAACTCACATGCATTAGGCAGGAGCCAAGACCAATAAACTCAGGTGAACCATCTCCTTTCCCACCAGAGAGTCCTCCCAATACCAGCACCTACAGTAATGACTCTCCACTCAGCCATCTCCAGATGCCACCACTGTACTAAGGACACATAGAAACTGCAGCTCCCACCTAAAGGGGCAAGGGCAGGTTCCACTTCATAGTGTTTGTAGCATTTCCAGTCTGTCCCCAATCTTCAGGAAATTTCAATTTGTAATTTCTTAGGGAATGGGTAGCTTATCACCAAGCACTATCTCCGAAAAATAACATTTCAGTGATTACTCAATGCTGACATTTTATTATTTAATATTAAAATCCCGTCAGAAATCCCTAGCCTAAAAGGAAGCTAAAAATGAAGTTTGAAAATAAAGCACCTGGCAAATCTGATTTGCAGTAACCAAAATGGCATTTTGTCAGATGGGAACTAATTATCAACCTGACATGATTTCAATCTGTTGCCATTTTATGAAATAAGACCTGTTTGCTCTCTATAGAGATGATCAGGCTTGCCGCTCCTTAGCTAGATGCCCAATTTCACCTATTCTTACTAGAGTCTTCTATTATGCAAACTGATAGTAAGGCAATTACATGCTCCAAAAGATTAAGACAAGAAATTTCCCATTCACAGACATGTCATGTTCACCTCTTAAAATGTAAATTTTTGCCAGATGTTAAGATGCCTTTTTATTTTATGCAGCCTCCTAATGATCTGAGGAAGCATCCTCTCGGAAAGCAGTTTCATCTCCCAGGTTTAAGGAGAGAGCCCACACATAACTCTAAGGCTGTCCCAGAAAGCTGCCTAATAAGTGAAGGTGTCACATTCACTTAGGGAATGGAATACACACGTCTTGGGTCTTTTCAGGGCTATGTGATGCACCATAGGCAGATTTTGGACCTGCCAATCTCCACAACTGCATGAGCCAGTTCCTTCAAATAAACCAATCTCTCTCTCTCTCTCTCCCTTCTTCCTCCTCTCTCTCTCTCTTTCTCCCTCTCTCTCACCCCTTCCCTCCCTCCTGCTTCTTGGGACAATCCTGACTGCTAACACTGTTACCAAGCAGATTAAATAGCCCCTTTCCCTCAATTTCACAGCAGAGAGGAAAAAGGCGTTTGGCAACATATCAACTGCTTAGAAAATCAGAGAATTAAGAGCCTATGTGACAAAAGGCATTTCCACACCCTTCAAACGCCAAGTTCCATTTGCCACCAACCCCTTTCACAGGGGTTATGAGTATGTGAGTAGGAGATGTGCCCTTTGCAAGTTCTGGGCCAGGTTTAGGGTGGCAGGACCAGGATCGCCTGCACTGGAATCTAGCCTCAGCCCCTTCCGGGCTGTGTGGATACAGACACATGACTGAGCCTCTAGAGGCCTTTTGAGCCTTCCTTTAAATGCAGCAGTGAAAGAACCAGAGATGTGAAGCACCCAACTCAGACCCTACAAAGATTAATGCTCCCTGAGTTGGGGCTCAGGGAGATTGTTGTTGATACAAAAGCTGCTAATGCCACACACTTCCTCCCAGCCCTAAGAGGAAGAGAGACACATATAAGGATAACTAACATAATCTTTTAAAAGACCCGCAAAGTGAAGCTGAGTCAGCTCCAGAAGGAGAAGTTTGCCCAATGAGAAGGGCAGACACAGAGCAGGCATTCCAGATAGAGGGCACCGCACAAGCAAACCAGGGTCAAGCAAAGGCAGGTGCTGGCCAGCACGCCGAAGGCCAGGGGCATGTAGGGGGACTCGCTGTGCTCGAAAGCATTCTAAGGAGCCAGCTCGTGCACGAATGGGGACATGTGTGGAATAGAAATGAGAGGAGAGAAAGGACTGCCCTGTGCCTTCTGCTCACACCACACTAGTAGTTTGTGCAGACACACATTTTGACTAGTAATCACTGACTTTGGGGTATCAAAACTTTCATAATTAAAAATCAGTAATACAAATGCAGATAGCACTTTGAAAATAAATGATAAAACATCTGACTGCTTACGCAGGGAGCCAGAGGTGTAACATACTGTGTACCAAGTCAGAATGTTAATAGATGACACCATTCTGAATGGATCGCATTGTGCTTGCCATGCACGTTAAAATAGAAAAATATATTTTGCTAACTGAAGCATATAGTAAGTAGCAAAAGATACAGAATACAGGAAAAGCTAGCCAGAGACATAGAAAATTGTTAAATAACATATTTAGTCTATCGTAAGCTTACGCCTGCCTTCCCTTTTCTCCATTTTGCTTACTGATATTTCCTAATTTGTCTACGGTGAATGTGAATTTCCCATGAAAAGAAGAAAGGGTACTCTTACTGCCAAGGGTAAGTCCAGAAGAGAAAGCGTGTCATAAATGCATGGAATTCACTTCTGTTTACACATTCTATGGGCTGACATTTGCTCAGATGCTAAAGAAAAACTAACAGTCTTTTGAGACTGAGGAGAAAAGATTTACTGTCTGTGGGTGGGACCAACCTGGGTCGCAGAGGCATTTGTAGCTGGTGCCCACGCTGCGACACGTGCCGTGAGCACAGGGGCTGAGGGCACAGAAGTCGACGAGCTGGGTGCAGGCTGTCCCCGTGAAGCCTGGGCTGCAGCTGCAGGTGAAATGCACCCCGTCCACGTAGCAGGTGCCATTGTTCTGGCATGGTGACGAGGCACACGGATCCACCTTCTCTTCACAAGCCGACCCGAAGTAGCCTGTGAGAAAACACACAGAGGTTTAAAACCGTGAAAACACATTTACGCACAATAACTAATAAACTGAATCTGCAGATCTGAACTTTTCTCCATGGTGTGCTGATTAACCCAGGAATCCCCTCATACAATAGTTTCCAGATGTGTCAGGACCCAGCACGGTAGACAGCTTGTCTTTCGCAACTTTGGTAACTCAGGGTTAAAATACTAAGCCCTGTAACTCTATTTATTAACATATAAAATCCATGACTGTTGAGACAGATACACATATGTGTCCATAAATATATTTATATGTGCATATGTACACGTGTGTATGTATAGTCTAAAAAGATACCAAAAATAAATTAGTTCCCAAAAGTAACTCTAAAGTGAGATTTGGATCAGCAGAGGTATTTTGTATATATTCCAGGTGAATACATTCCTTACTTTCCTTTAATAAATAAGACACGATCCTGAATTTTAAACCACATAAAAAGAAGTCTCTTATTCCATCCTAACTCCCTGCTCCCCGTCCCCTTCTGTACAAGCAGCCACTGTTAACAGCAGCTTATTATAATGGATTAAGGAACGTGGCCTGCAGGTGCAATGGAAGGCTGTTCAGTGACATGGGCGACTCAGCACTGACATCTGCTGCTACGGGGATGAACCTCAGCAGCATTACGGTAAGGGAAAGAAGCGGCTATACAAGATCACGTATAATTCCATTTATGAGAAACCGTGCAGGAAAAGCAAATCTATAGACACGCAAAGCAGATAAGTGGTTGCCTGTGGCTGGGCTAGAAGGAGGGATTAACTGCAGACAGGCAGGAGAGGTCTGCTGGGGTTGATGGAAATGTTTTAAAATGGGATTGTGGTGACGGCTGCACAACTCTGTAAATTTACTTAAAAGCATTAAATTGTACACTTACAACAAATGAGTTGGGCATAGTGGTTCATGCCTATAATCAATCCCAGCAACTGGGGAAGCTGAGGTGGGAGGATTCCTTGAGCCCGAGAGTGCAAAACTGCGGTGGGTTATGATCACACCACTGCATCCCAGCCTGGGTGGCACAGGGAGACTGTCCCTTAAAAAACTACACAAACAAATGTTATGTACTATAAAATTGTGGAAGTCTGTTAAATTTTTGCATTTTAAATGTCACTGTTGCGTAGGTAATTTTTATCTTATTTTTTGTATGATTTAGCATTTTTCAAGTTAAAAAAGTGCACACACATCTATGTGTGGGTCTATATGTCTGCATATGTGTAGGTATGTGTATTTACCACAGTGCTTTGGATTAAAAGTGAAATTTCTTGAATACTTGAAAACAGTTTGAAAATTAAAGATCTTCAGATTTTACTAATAAAAGTTAAATAATTACACTCATATACGGTTTATATTCTAATAATCTATATGACTTTTCTTATCTAACTTTGAATTTACATTTATAGTTCTTTATACAGAACTCCTAGCAATATTAACAATTTTTGTTGTTATTGTTAAAAACATAGCAACTATATGAAATAAACAAAAATAAATCCCAGGTTTATTTATCTGAAGCACCACTCATAAATTGGGATAACCAACTTGATATTTCTCTATACAGTATAGAAATATAGAAAATTTCCCTTCAGTGAGGAAATCCAGTGATACTCAACATTTTATAAAGAATCTGGTAGTGTTCAAATTTTAGAAATCATACTAAAAATGTCTTATACAATCAGTTTTAATAATACTTGAATTCTCTGAAGAGTCTCTTTGCAGCCCTGTGTGGAATTTAATCTACCCTTTGCCGGATAAATTCCATCCTACTCTGAATGAAAAGAAGACACTTCAACATTTATCAAGATAGGACAGTACTATATGTTACCAATGGTATTTAACATGTTACTCTCAAAAATATATTTTAATACCTCAAATATAATTTTGAACAAAATAAAATTAACTATTATCTGTCTAGAAAATGTAACATAGCCATTTAAAACATAAAAGGCCCTTTTATTTGCTCATCAAATGTGACACTGAAAGTAATTAAATTTTTTGCCCTAGGTTAGCCCTTGTGGAACAACTAATGTCCTTATAAGAAATTCAGGTTAGGGCGGCGCCTGTGGCTCAAAGGAGTAGGGCACCGGCCCCATATACTGGGGGTGGTGAGTTCAAACCCGGCCCCGGTTTTGCAGTTCAAACACTGCAAAAAAAAAAAAAGAGAGAGAGAACGAGAAAGAAATTCAGGTCAAGGATAAACTCCACACTCAAGGGTAGGTGCTAGTTTACCCAAAATAGCAGCTCAAGGTAAACAAGAAAATTCTAAATTTCAATGCTCAGAAACAGAAATCAAATTCAAGAGGACATTTCAATTCTCTTTCTCCTGCAGTAGAATGACCACAGAAGGGGACGGGTATCTTTTAGTTCAGAACAGAGAAGAGAAGTTTTCATAGGAACTGGGTCCTTGAAAATCCTCTGAGATTTAGATGGGTGACAACCTGATTGGAAGAACATCTAGGGAGGATCAAAGATAAGAAAACTCAGGAACAAGAAGTTCACACCTAAGTCAGAAGTGTAACAACGAAAAGTACTTAGAACTACTGGGACCCAGGAGAAGAGATGGATATGAAAATGGCTCTCCATGGGGTCTGTGTAGGTGTTTAAGCATCAGATTAGCAATGGCATGCAGTAAACTGCATCCCTCCAAAATTCATATTTTTTTAGTCCACTTTCTCAAGTTGATAAACTTATTTTGAAGCTGACGCCCAATACCTCAGCAGACTACTGTTCTGAGATAAAACCTTTAGAGAGGCAATGATTGAGTGAAAATGAGGTTGGTTGTGTGGCCCTGGTGGATTCTTACCAGGGTCTTTTTAAGCTGAGTTATGGACACAAAGGGAGACACGGAGGATGCCTATGCAAAAAGAAAAGACCATGGGGAGAGGCAGCAAGAAGGTGACCATCTGTCAGCAGAAAAGACAGGCCTCAGAAGAAATCAACCCTGTCCGTCCCTCCATGCTGCACTTCCACCCTGCAGGACTGTGAGAAACAAACTTCTGCTGTTTACACTAACCCGTCTGTGGCCTTCTGTCAAGCCAGCCCAGACAAGCTCACACATAACAAGGCGCATGCAGAGTCAGGGAAGGAAGGCTGGGGATTCTTGTGTTTGAATTCTGTATTTACCATGCCCAGCAAACTGGGGGATCATGGCATGGTAAGTCCCATCTCGCTCATCTTCCACTGCCTCACCTGGAAAACAGGACTGAAATTATTTTATTTATAAAGTCATTATGGGCTTAAAAAATATTTATCAAAATTCCTAGAACAGTGCTCAGTCCAAGGCTGAATGAATGAATGGATGGAATGAAGGTAATAATCTTATAGTAAGAGCAATTGCTAATATCCACTGGGGGCTGACAGGCACCAGGTGGATCTAAGGCTTTATGTGAATTGTTTCATTTAACCCTACTTCAATAGTAGGATGAAAGAACTATTAGTAGCCCTGCTTTAAACACAGAGAGACAGTGAAGCAAGAATGTGAAGAACACTCTAGTCAAAACAGCTAGTAGACGACAGAGCTGGGGTCCCGAGGCCAAGCTCTTATTACTCTGCTATACTGCACAGAAACAAAGTGCATGATGGTCCAGGCAAGAAGATACTGAGATGTGTAAGCACGACCAGGACTTATGTTCTATGTCTGTTTGTGTCTTGGTAAAAGAAGAAATTCCAATTTGACATTGATTAAGTCAAAATAAAGGAAAAAATAAATTTCAGAAAGCAATCACTTTAGCTTGATGCCAATAGGCTCAGTTATAGATATTAGCATAATTCACAGAGAACAGTTCAAGAAGAGAAGAAAACTGGTTAAAAAAAAAAAAAAAAAAAGAGAGAGATATAAGGGGTCATGACTTTGCTCTGAGATATCCAGCATTTCCATAAGGCCAAGAGGAATGTGGAAAGTGAACAGAAGTAAAGGTCAGAGGCCAGATCATGAATGGTCCTATATGTTTCACTAAATACTTTGCATTTTATTCTCAAGTTACTCAAAGGGAATATCATCCCTTTGCTTTTCTTATCGCCCTAATTACAGACAATGTGGAGAATGAATGAGAAGAGGTTGAGATTGGAAGCAGGAAACCAGGCATTTACTAGAGAAATTAAGATTGTTAGGGCCCAATCATAATAAGAAAAATAAAAAACGTGAAACAAATCAGAGAATGAGTTTACACCATCAATTCAGAGACCACTTGGAGGGCAGAATGAAAAAGGGACAGAACCCAGAGAAACAATGTCAAGGAGTGAAAAACTCAAATGCCAGAGATAATTGTGATAAGGAGATTGGGCCAGGTGTGAGACAATAAAGAGTGTCAGGGACTGTGGCAAACTGCAGAAAGCATGCTCTTTCCAAAAAGGAGGGCTACCATCACCTGCAGCCAACTCAAAATGTTGGGCCAGTTATCAGATCTCAGAAATTTTCAAGAAACATCTGAAATCCAGATTCTTATTTGAAACTTGTCTATTTTAAAGCATTTATAAATCATTTTTCTAGCAGATGAACTATGTCTGTGGGCTTTGGGGTACGTGCATATGGCTTGTCTGTATGACTTAATGTTAAAGAGCATGGGCCTCGGACCTAAACTGAATTGGGTTTAAGCACCATCTCTGCACACTAAAACGTAGAACTTAGGGCTAGTAGTTACCCTGGCCTTTCACTTCTGCATTCATGGACTGGAGATACAACTTCCTTTTTGTGATGCTAAATGCAAAGAAGCATGCAAAGCTCTTGGCACCGCGACTCTGTAATAGCAACTGTTCGCAAGCAGCAGCTATAATTCTAACGTGCTCCCCAGGTTTCCAGGTCAGAGATCAATGTGGATAGCGTCGTTACCAAGTGCAATGGGAAATAGAGAAAGAAGTTCTTCCTTTTGGGGGCAGGACACAATTATAAGAGGAACTTTACCTAACAAATGCAATCAATGTCAGCTGGTTCTTTGTACCCTCAATGAATCCCCATGAATAAATAAACAAATAAATAAATAACAGGTTCCCAGCAGCAGATTATGAGTTCAGCTTTGTGCATAGTAAGTTGAGATACTTTTGCAGTTGTTCAGTAGTCAGTTAAATATACAGACCTAGTGCCCAGGAGAGTGATATGAACTAAAGGATGTGGATTGGGAATCATATGCATGTGGACATGGACGGGAACTGAATTATACGTGATACCACTTGGGGCAAGTGAACACAAGGAGAAAGCTCAAGGCTGGAATTCTGAATAACTGTGACACTTAGGAGCAAGAAAGAGAGGAACCTGAGGGCACAACTCAGCAGGACACCCTCATCTTGTTCCGCAGCTCCCTGTGACTTTCTCTCTCTCCCCTAGCACTTACCTGACCCCATCTGTCTCCCGCATAACTGCTCCCTCAGTAGCACAGAGCCTTGTAGGCATTTGATGAGGGACGTGTGGATGGACAAATGGGTCGACAGAAGAATGGACGAATGGACGAATAACTAAATTTCAGGAAAGATGGGAGGGAAATCAGTAGAGAAAGGTGTCCCTGAAAACAACGGAAGAGACAACATCAAAAACGTCAGGGAGGCTTGCCTGGAAGTCATGTGAACAAGGCTATAAGAGCCTGCTGCACGATGGGACACCACACATAGCAAAGCAAGCCAGGCCAGCTGAGGCCATTCTAGGCCCATTAGCCACTGGTCACTCTGGCAGTGACCAGCTAAACCTGCCCAAATTGCCACCTCATAAGGATCATAGCTGAGGAAGCAGTTTTTGTTTTAACCACTAAGCTTTGGGATGGTTGGTTACATAGCAAAATCTAACTGATACAATGCGATAGGCGCTGTATGATTGTATCCAAATGAGAACGTATGCCAAAGAGAGATTTTTGTTTTGCTTTCCTTTATGAAAAAGACTTAAAAGAGGAATTGGTCATACGCCAAAGGAAAACGTCACTAAAGAGGTGATCAATAAATGTTTGCTGAACTGAATAGCAAAAGGGTCCGCTGCTGTTGAGTCAAAAATCCTGGTTTGTTTTTATTAAAAATTTTCTATTAATTCATTCCTTTTGGAAAGACATCTGGAGAATACTTAGAGAACTAAAAATAGACCTGCTATTTGATCCTGCAATTCCTTCATTAGGTATATATCCAGAAGACCAAAAATTTCATTACAACAAAGATATTTGTATCAAAATGTTTATTGCAGCCCAATTCATAATTGCTAGGTCATGGAAGAAGCCCAAGTGCCCATCGACCCACGAATGGACCAATAAATTGTAGTATATGTACACCATGGAATACTATGTAGCCTTAAAGAAAGATGGAGACTTTACCTCCTTCACGTTTATATGGATGGAACTGGAAAATGTTCTTCTTAGCAAAGTATCTCAAGAATGGAAGAACAAGTATCCAATGTACACAGCCTTATTTTGAAACTAATTTATAGCTTTCATAGGAATGTTATAACCTAATTATAGCCTTAGAATATGGGAAGGGAAGGGAGTGGAAGAGGGTAGGGGAGAAGGGTGGATGGGTGGAGGGAGGGTAATTGGTGGGGTCACCTCCATAGTTTATCTTAGAACGGTACAAGCGAATCTTTCTAAAAGCAGAGTATAAATGCCTTAACTCAATAACTAAGAAAATGACATGAAGGCTATGTTAACCAGTTTGATGAGAGTATTTCAAAATGTATATGAAAATACCACACTGTACCCTGTGATTACATTAATGTACACAGCTATGATTTAATAAAAAAATTTTCTTTTTCTTACCAATTGGTGAAAATATAAATGCAGGATGAACAAGCAGCTAATATTTTATGTTTTCAGAGTATACCTCAGCATATACTGAGGAGAGAATGCACCTTTGGCATATTATACAGGCTAAAACATCATAAAAATGGAATGTAAAATGCTATTCTATTACAAAGAATGACATAGCAAAAAATGAATTCAAAGTACATGTGAATATTCTTTATGGAGATGCATGTGAGGTAGGGTAATTATGAGATCATTTTCTTGGCTCACAAGATTATTAATGAATTAAAAGAGTCACAGATTTAAATGCAGCATAAATTTTGAAAATGCTATTTCTTTGACTAGTAAGTTCTCTATTTCCTTCTATAACCTATGCCATTGTTATCCTCTTATTCATATGATACCCTTTTGCAAATGACTCACCTCCTCAGCTACCCTCTAAATGACCTTCCTAAGAGAAATAGGAACAAGGTTTTAGAGTGCAAAAAATGCAGAACCAGAAAACTAAAGTTTAAATCTTCTTGCTAGCTTATGACCTTGGGCAGGCACTTACTCATTTTTTGTTTTAATTTCCTTACCTACAAAAGGTTATGTTGACTCCTACTATGTAGGGTTAAATAAGATGGCATATGGTGCTCAGTAATACTGAGTTTTCCTTCATGTAAGGGGACAGTTCAAGTCATCTGTACACTCAGAGTTTGTAGTAGGAAAACTAGAAGTAAGCTGGCCTGTCAGTCAATCATTGGAACACAATCAAGTTTTATATTTGCCTGAATCCCTCAAGGTCACCACCCTGGATGTATCTAAAACAGGGCTTTCTGGAATCAAGAGGTGCTCACATATCATCTAAACACATACACAGTTACTGGGTCACACAGTGACAATGTCTTGGGGCAAAAAGCTTTAGGAAGAGGTGGTAGGCAGGAGCTTCCCTGAGAATATCTCTGTCTGGGCTCAGAAGGACAGTCTGCTGAGACTGTGTTTGTTAAAGGCAAACACCTATACTACCAGGTACTGTTCCAGGTGTTTATTATTAACTCATTTAATGCCCACATCAACCCTTTGAGATAAGTACTATAATTTTCTCATTTTCAGATGGGGAAACAGGAAGAGAAAGATCAAGTGATTTGCCCAAAATTATGAAGCTAGTAAATAGCAGAGTTGAGATTTGAACCCAGGTAGTGTGGCTCTCAAGTCCAAGCTCCTAACCAGTATTCTCTGCCGTAACACTCAATATCTGGGATTTGGCAGAAAGGCCAAGAATGGGAAGATAGGTGCTCCAGGGTCTGCCAGAACTCTGTGACCCCCTGAGTATGTGTAGCAGAAATTGTCTGTTGGCCTAAATATCAGTCTGTCCACTTCCTGCACTCACACCCACATAGAACAATGACTGTCTTTATCAGCCTCCGCTGCAGCTAGATGGAGGTCAATGACTACCTTCTGGATAATAGGCTACAAGTGAAAATGTCCAGAGGTTGCTTCTGAGAAACATCTTTAAAGGAGGGTCGCATGCACCCTTTGCACTTCTACTACTTTATCCCTTCATCCATTCTGCTGTCTGGACCACACATACGATGGCTAAGTTTTTCTATATTTGGTGGAAAACATCAACCCATAAGCAACATGCTCAGTGAACCTCAGGAAAGATAAGTTCAAAGAAAAGCACAGGAATATTAGAGTCAAATTGCTGAAACCAAAAAGTAAGAGAAAATATTAAAAGAAGCCAGAGGAAAAGACACTACATACATTAATTAATATAAGAATGACAGATGAACTATCAGGATCTAAAGAGGCAAAAGATAACAAAATGACATCTTTAAGGTGGGAGAAAAATAAACTTGTCTACTAGAATCTTACATTCAGGGAAAATAGCTATTAATAATGACAGGTGATTAAGATTTCTTCTGATAAAAACTGTTTGGGAAATTTGTTGTCAGAAGATCTACCCATACTACAAAAATATTAAAGAAAATTATCTAATCCAAATGAAAATGATAACAGATTGAAAACTCAGATCTACATGAAGAAATTAAGGACACTAGAAATGGTATATTTGTGGGGTAAATATTCATTTTTTATTTTATTAATTTCCTTAAAAACTGTTAAAACAAAAATAACATGGAATTAGAATATTGTAACAAACATAAAAGGAATATACAAGATAACAACAGATGGAGACTTTATGTCCTTCATGTTCACATGGATGGAGCTGGAAAATGTTCTTAGCAAAGTATCACAAGAATGGAAGAAAAAGTATCCAATGTACACACCCCTATTATAAAACTAATTTATACCTTTTATATGAAAGCTATAACCTAATAACAGCCTAAGAATATGGGGAGGGGGAGGGAGAAGGAAGGGGGGAATGGGTGGAGGGAGGAGGATTGGGGGGATCACTTCTGAGGTTTATCTTACAAGGGTACAAGTGAATCTTTCTAAGAGTAGAATGTGAATGTTTTAAAATAATAACTAAGAAAATGACATGAAGGCTATGTTAACTAGTTTGATGGAAGTGTTTCGGATTATGTGTGAAAACCCC
>CAUYQV010087790.1:0-26749 GCA_963574575.1 Galagoides demidoff | reverse complement strand
TGTCTCAAAAAAAAAAAAAAAAAAAAAAAAGAAGGCCTCCATCTGAAAACCTCCAAAATATTATCTCTCAGAGAAAAATCCCCAATAGAGAGAATTATCTCTTTGGATACACTCTACTACCCTAGTGACTAACAACTTATCAACATGTTCTTTGCAACCTATCCATAAACTTAAAAATAATCACTAGTAAATCTGCATTAGCAACAGATACTCAACAAAAATCTTTACACTTCATTCAAGTAAGTCTTGATAATTACATTACCCTTGACTATTTCTTTTTCTTCTTCTTCTTCTTTTTTTTTTTTTTTTTTCTGAGACAGAACCTCAAGCTTTCTCCCTGGGTAGAGTGCCATGGCATCATAGGTCACAGCGACCTCGAACTCCTGGGCTTAAGTGATTCTTTTGCCTCAGCCTCCCAAGTAGCTGGGACTACAGGTCCCTATCACAGTGTCCAGTTATTTTTTAGTTGTAATCGTCATTGTTGTTTGGCAGGCCCAGGCTGGATTTGAACCGGTTAGCTCTGATGTATGTGGCTGGTGCCTTAGCTGCTTGAGCTACAAGTGCTGAGCCAACTTTGATTATTTCTTAACAGAAAAAGCAAATGTTTATATTACATTCAATTCTTCATTTTACTTTTATTTATTTATTTATTTTATTTTTTAGGATTAATTCAGCATGCACAGACCCAAGTTACATTTATTGCTTTTGCTAGATAAGGACCCTTTTATATTTGTTTCTCCCTCCAAAAGTTGTAACACAGCCCCTAACCCCCCACCCCTCCCTCCTTCCCTTCCTCAGCTCCCCCTATACCTCACCTCCCACTGTGTAATAGGACTTTAATTGTTTTCATATCAGAATTGAATACATAGTATTTCTCCATTCTTGTAATACTTTACTAAGAATAATATGTTTACATTTGTATAGATACCTCCACAAAAGTAAAAATATATATTAACAAAATTAAACAACATGCTTCATGGACATAACAGGTTAACAGAGATGATCTACAAAGGTGAGATTAATTCTCTAGATTATTCTCTACCATTCCTCCAAATACTCTATTCATTCAGAAACCATAAAAATCTAGCCTTTCCCTTTTACTTCTAGTTTTCTGAATTTACTTCATGACAAATGTATTAGTGTTACACAGATTAAAAGGTTATTTCAAAACAACAATAACATTGAAGTAATGATACCAGAGACATTCTTTCACCTATGACTCCTGAGTACTTTGAAGTACAGACTCAAAATTTCTATTTCTTATACTCCAATTAGACTCCATTTCAACAAAAAACAGACAGTTCTTTATAATTAGGCCAGATCCCACCAAATGCTCCCCATCTTCCTTCCACTCATCCTCCCTTCTCTCCTCCACTCTCCCCCCTCTCCCCTCCTCCTTGCTGGACTATATTTGTGACTTATCATTCGTATGAATGTGTATGTGAATATATATTGGTTTCATAATAATATTGAGTATATTGGGTACTTTTTTTTCTTCCATTTTTGAGATACTTTACTAAGAAGAATAAGTTCCAACTCCATCCAGATAAACATAAGAGATGTAAACATGTAAAGTCTCCATGCTTTATGGCTGCATAGTATTCCATGGCATACATATATCACAATTTATTAATCCATTCATAGGTTGATGAACATTTTGACTGCTTCCACAAATTTGTGTATTATGAAATGGACTACAATAAACATTCTGATGCAAATGCCTTTTTTGTAAAATGATTTTTTTCTTCTGGGTAGATACCTAGTAATGGAATTGCAGGACCAGACCATAGGTCAACTTTTAGTTTCTTGAGAATTCTTGATATTTCTTTCCAAAAAGGCTGTATTGGTTTGCAATCCCACCTGCAGTGTAGAAGTGTTCCCTTCTTTCCCCTCCATGCCAACATCTGCTGTTTTGGGATTTTGTGATATGGGCTTATCTTATTGGAGATAGGTGATATCTCAACGTTTGGTTTGCTTTTCTGTGATCATTAGGGACAATGAGCATTTTTTCATGTGTTCATTGGCAATTCACCTGTCATCTTTAGAGAAGTTCTCATTCAAGTCTCTTGCCCATTAAAAAACAGGATTGTTTATTCTTTTCTTATTGATTAATTTGTTTTCTCTGTAGATTCTAGTTATCAGCTCTTCCTGTAAAACTCTTCTTCCATTCTGAAGGCAGTCTATTTGCTTTACTTGCAGTGCCCTTATCAAGGCAAAAGCATTTTAGCTTTATCAAATCCCACTAATATATTATTGTTGTTGCACCAATTGCCAGGAAAGTCCTCCTCATAAAATATTTTCCTAGGTCAATAGCTTCAACTGTTTTCCCTGTACTCTCTTCTGGTATTTTTATAACTTCAAGTCTTAAATTTAACCTTTTTATCCAGTGAGAATCAAGTTTTCTTAGTGGTGAAATGGAAGGGTTCAGTTTCAGTCTTCTACATGTGGCTAGTCAGTTTTCCCAGCACCATTTGTTGAAGAGGGAATCTTTTCCCCAGTGTCTATTTTTGTTAGGCTTATCAAAGATCAAGTGACCACATGTGACTGGTTCTCTGTTCTATTCCATATATTGACATTTCTATTTTTGTGCTGTTTTGATCACTGCAGATTTGTAATATAACCTTAAGTATGGTAGTGTGATGCTTTCAGATTTGTTTTTAAATTTTGAATGCTTTACCACAAAAAATAAGTGAGGAGATAATTATGTTAATCAGTGTGATTTAAACATTCCACACTGTATATCAAATCATCATCACATTCTACCTCATGAATGTATGTATACATTTATGATTTAATAAAAAATTAAAAAATTGTGCAAATGGAAAAGAAAAAACAGACAAATCAATTGATATCCTGATTCTACAAGATGACAGCAATTAACTAAAATGGAGGGAAGGTTATAATCAGCACCATAAACAAGAAAACATTTCCATTTTTTGTTTTTATTTGTAATTCTCTTATGTTTCAAGTTCCCAGGGCAGTAAGATTTGCTGACCAGAAACTAGTAACTTCTCTGTTGCATGGAACCTCTTCACAGCCATGAGATAACTACAGAGCCTTACACCACCTGTTTGTAGAGCCATAACCCAACTGTAGATTGTGTCCTAGACCACACTGAGCCTGTGCACAGGCTGAATGAATGATGAATGTTAACACTATGTCATTATGATACTAAAATCTGCACCCTGAGAAAGAATTTATCCACCATTTTTTTATTATTGGAGATATGTACTACTAGCATGGTTTCTCACACAGCTGGCATGCCTTGCACTCTATCCCAAACAGGTAATAACACTCACTCCCCTCGAACATTATTCATTTCATCCCTAGAAAATAAACTGAGCCCTGTTGGTTGAGGAGTTAATTCAAGGTAGTTCATACCTCTTCCTCCCAGTAGAAATGCCCACTGTAATAAATTCTTTCTTCCATGACAATTCTTGTTGTACCAGTAATAGGCTCCCTATGTGGCATACAACAGTGAAACCCCTTTATAGATTGGTTAGCAGTCCCTCACTGAGGTCTTTTTTTCAGAGCTGTGGCTGAATTAGAAGAGAGTGAGTACTTTCTGAAACTCTTGCTAGGGATTATTCAAATAGCCTGTGGTTCTGGAACACCAGGGTTTTGAGAAAAAATGTGACTGAGCTTTCATTTGGGTTGAATCTGATTGGTGATCCTTGACCTTTTTATACCTTACCATTTACAATCATTCTTTAACTTAGAAAATTTTCTGCTATTAATTCTTAAGATAATCTTTCTGCTCTTGTTATCTTTATGTACTCACTGATTAATACCAATAACTCATAAATTTACCTTTTTTGTTGCTATGCCCTATGTCCATTAAGTTTTCTTCCTTGTTTTCATTCATTTTGTTCTTTTTCCATACTGACATTATTTTTTCAAAAAAACTATGTTCAAGTTGAATGCTGTTCCTTCTATTTGATCACTTCTGCTGTTCATGCCCACTGTTGCATTTTTCATTTCATTCATTATAGTTTTCAACTAGAGGATTACATTTTGGTTTCTTGTTATTTTAATTTCTTTGTTAAATTTTATAATAAATTTGTGAATTGTTTCAGTGTATTTCACTAAAATTTACTGAGTTTTTATAAAACAGTTAATTTTTAATGCATTGTCAGAAAGTTTATTCATTTCTGTCACTTTAGTTACCTTTTCTTTATTTTATTCATTTGGTGACATTGTGTCTACTTGAATGACTTGCTTTGGTAATATACTTCAACAGTATGCCTGCCCAGAAATTCTGAGTAGACTAGGTATTACAGTCTTTAACCCTAATGCTTGCTGCAGCTATTTAATAATATAACAAATTGTGAGCCTAAGACTATCATAGTCAGTGCAGACTTGGGGCTTGAGATCCATGGTCTTCTGTGGTTGGTGAAGCACCTAGAAGGAATCTTGTTACCACCAAGACTGATACTTTTACAACATAAATTTAATTTCTCATAATTCTGAAGGGCTGAAACTCCACAAGCTTTTTGGCCATGATGGTTTCTCTGTGGATACTGTCCTTAATTTATAGATGGCTTTCCTATATCTCTGTGTTCCTATGGTCTTCTCATGCACTTCTCTGTCACTCTAGCATCTCTTCTTCTCAGGACATAAGTCATATTGGATTAGGACACAACCCAACAAACTCACTTAATTTTAGTTACCACTTTAAGGGCTGTATATTCAAACACAGTCACATTCTGAGGCACTAGGTGTAAGAATATGTACTTAGTGGTTTTCAAATCTTCATATATAATAATCCCATGTAGAATATAGACTCCTAGGAGTTGAGTTGCTGGTAAAAGCATATGCATATGTAGTATTTTAACAACTACAGCCAGATCAGAGGAATCATTTCCAAAAGGGCTGTGTCAGGTACATAGTCACCAGTAGCCTCTGAATGTAGCATCTTCTCTGTATCCAGTCCCATCCAGATGTCCACCGTCATTTAATTTAATTATTTGCCAATCTGGTGTCTCTGTAAAAAAGTCATACTGTTCCATTTATTTCCAGCTTCCCAACTGATATATTTGAGTAAATTCTCAGTTACTTAATATGTATTTGGACTTACTCTTTCCTGAGTCATCTGCTCATTGGCTTAATCCTGTGATGGGCTTTCTCCCACCCTGGAGTCTCTCACATTGGCTCTTTCACAGGTCTAAACATTTTTAAGCTTTTCCTCAAGATTCTCTTTGAGGTTGCAGAGTTAAAATCAATTGTTGTTTTGTGTAAAAAGGGTTCTTCTAGAGCAGTGGTTCTCAACCTTCCTAATAATGTGGGTCTTTAATACAGTCCCTGTGGGGTCATGCACCAAAGTTTGAGAACCGTTGTTTTAGAGTGTCTTGCTTTGTGCACTGCCTCTCAAATAGGGAAGGAAATGAGGTTTCCCCATGTCATTCCAGAGCCTGGCATAGCTGACCAAGCTTCACGGAGCTTAGAATGTTCTCCAGTCTTTACATGGGTCACATCTTCATTTGACGGATATAATCTTGTATAGCCATTTGACTTCTCAAACCTGTGTTTTTACTCTTCTCTACACTGAGAATATTTTCTGGGAACTCAGTGGGATGATGATTATTTTTTCATTACTGTTGGGGATTCATAGAAGCTACAAAGAACCAGGTTATCATTTGTTAGGTGAAGTCCCTCTGGTCTTTATGTCCTGTCCCCAAAAGGTGTCTCACACACCATGTCCCCCTACCCATTTCCCTCCTTCCTTCAATTGACTCTTCTCTTCCCCCAATCCCACCCTCCTTTCCTCTCTTTTTTCTTCAATTCCCCCATGCCTTCCCTTCTTCCCTTTCTCTATACTCCCCTTTCCCACCTCCCTTTTTCCTTCCCTCTCTCTGCTCTCCACATTCCCAACCCCCCACCATAAACTAGGTCATCAACTGTCCTCATATAAGAATTGAGTACATATGATTCTTGCTTCTCCATTCTTGTGATGCTTTACTAAGATAATGTGTTCTACTTCCATCCAGGTAAATACAAAGGATGTAAAGTCTCCATCTTTATAATGGCTGAATAGTATTCCATGGTATACATATACCAAGCATGTTAATCCATTCCTACATTGGTGGGCATTTAGGCTGTTCCCACATTTTGGCGATTGTAAATTGACCTGTGATTAACAGTCTAGTGCAAGTTTCCTTATGGTAAAAGGAGTTTTTTTCTTCTCGGTAGATGCCCAGGATTGCAAGATCAAATGGGACATCTACTTTCAGTTCTTTGAGGGTTCTCCATACTTCCTTCCAAAAAGGTTGTATTAGTTTGTAGTCCCATCAGCAGCTTACAAGTGTTCTTTTCTTTCCACATCCATGCCAGCATCTGCACTTTTGAGATTTTGTGATGTGGGCCATTCTCACTGGTGTTAGGTGACATCTCAGGGTGGTTTTGATTTGTATTTCTCTAATAATTAGGGACAATGAACTTTTTATTATATATTTGTTAGCCATTTGTCTGTCTTCTTTAGGGAAGATTCTAGTCATCTCTCTTGCCCATTGATATATGTGATTGGTGGCTTTTTTCATGTGGATTAATTTGAGTTCTTTGTAGATCTTATCACGCTTTGGTCTGATTCAAACTATACAAATATTCTTTCCCATTGTGTAGGTTGTCTATTTGCTTTGGTTGTTGTCTCCTTAGCTGTACAGAAGTGTTTCAGATTAATTAAGACCAATTTGTTTATTTTTATTGTTTTCACAATTGCCATGGAAGTCTTCCTCATAAATACTTTCCCCAACTTAATATCTTCAAGTGTTTTTCATATGCTTTCTTTGAGGATTTTTATTGTTTCCTGCCTTAAATTTAGATCTTTTATCCATGTTAAATCAGTTTTTGTGAGTGGAGAAAGGTGCAGGTCCAGTTTCAGTCTTTTACATGTGGATATCCAGTTCTCCCAGCACCATTTATTGAATAGAGATTCTTTCAGCCAATGTGTGTTCTTGTTTGGTTTATAAAATATTAGGTGGCTATGAGATGGTAATTTCATTTTCTGGTTTTCTATTTGATTCCAAATGCCTCTGTCTCTATTTTTGTGCCAGTACCATGCTGTTTTGACCACTATGACCCTGTAGTACAGCCTGAAGTCTGATATGCTGATGCTGCTATCTTTGTTTTTATTACTAAGGACTGCCATAGTTATAAAGGTTTTTGTCTGGTTTAATACAAAACAAATAATTATTTTTTCCAAGTCTTGAAAGTACGATGCTGTTATTTTAATAGGGATGGCATTGAATTTGTAGATTTCTTTGGGAAATATAGACCTTTTAACAATGTTGATTCTTCCCAGCTGTGAGCATGGTATGTTCTTCCATTTGTTAATATCCTCTGCTATTTATTTTCTTAAGGTTTCACAATTTTTTTGATAGAGTGCCTTAACCTCTTTTCTTAGGTATAGTCCTAGGTATTTTATTTTCTCTCAAGCTATGGTGAAGAGGATTTTGTCCTTAATTAACAGCCTCTTGTCTTGGCTGTTATTGGCATAGACAATGGCTACTGACTTGTGGACATTTATTTTATATCCTGAGACATTACTGTATTTTTTTAATGACTTCCAGGAGTCTTGTGGTTGAGTCTTTAGGGGTTCTCTAATTTTAAGATCATAACGTTAGCAAAGCAGGAGATTTTTGTCCTCTTCTGCTCCCATTTAGATGCCCTTTATTTTCTTCTCTTGCCAGAATTTTTTGGCTAAAACTTCCAGCACTATTTTGAATAATAATGGCAATAAAAAACAGCATTGCATGGTTCCATTTCTAAGTGGAAAAGCTTTCAGTTTACTTTATTTAGTAAAATATTAGTTGTGTGTTTGTCATAGATAGCTTTGTTAAGTTTAAGAAATGTGCCACTTGGCTCAGTGGCCATAGCTTTAGTGGCCAAGGGGCCAGCCACATATACCAGAGTGGGCAGGTTCAAATCCATCCTGGGCCTGCCAAACAACAATGACAACTACAACCAAAAAATAGCCAGGTGTTGTTATGGGCACCTGTAGTTCTAGTTACTTGGGAGGCTGAGGCAAGAGAAGTGCTTAAGCCCAGGAGTTGGAGGTTGCTGTGAACTGTGATGCCACAGCACTCTACCAAGGGCAACAGCTTGAGGATCTGTCTCAAGAAAAACAAAAAAAGAAAGAAAGAAAGAAAGAAATGTCCCACCTATGCCTATACTTTTCAGTGTTCTAATTAGAAAAGGATGCTAGATTTTTTTTTTTTTATTGAATGGTAACTATGTACATTAATGCACTTCTGGGGTACAGGGTGGGGTTTTCACATGCAATCCGAAATACTTCCATCAAACTGATCAACACAGCCTTCATGTCATTTTCTCAGTTATTGTTTTAAAACGTTCTCATTCTACTCTTAGAGAGATTCACTTTTACCCCTGTAAAATAAACCTCAAAAATGGTCCCTCCAATCCCCCTTAATGTTCTTCTGAGCAAAGTATCACAAGAATGGTGGAAAAAGTACCCAATGTACACACCCCTATTATGAAACTAATTTATACCTGTTATATGAAAGCTATAACCCAATAGCATAAGAATGAGTGGAGGGGGGAGGAAAAAGTGGGGAATGGGTGGAGGGAGGATGCTAGATTTTATCGAATGCTTTTTCTATATCTATTGAGAGGGTCATATGAGCTTTGTTTTTGCTTCTGCTCATATGATCAATAACAATTATGGACTTGTGTATGTTATACAAGACTTGCATCCCCAGAATGAATTCTACCTGATCATTATGTATCACTGTTTTGATGAAGAGCTGTAATCTATTGGCTAGGACTTTGTTGAGAATTTTTGCATCTATATTCATTAGTGAAAGTGGTCTGAAGTTCTCCTTTTTAGTTGTGTCTTTTTTGGTTTTGGTATCAGGGTAATGTTTGCTTCATAGAACATGTTGGGGAAGATTCCTTCCTCCTCCATTTTTTGGAATAACTTCTGCAGCATGAGAATATGCTCTTTGTGGAAGTTTTCATAGAATTCAAGTGGGAAGCCATCCAGATCATGGCATTTTTTTCTTGGGAGAATTATTATGGTTTCTTTTATCTCAGTACTTGAAATTGGTATGTTCAGGAGAATTATTTCTTCCTGGCTAAGTCTAGGGAGAGGTTGAGATTCCAAATATCGATCTATTTTCTTCAATTGTCAAATTTCTGGGTATAGAGTTCCTTGTAGCATTCTGAGATAATCTCTTATATCTCTGTGGCATCTGTTGTTATTTCCCCATTATCATTTCTGACTGGAGTTACTAGAGATTTTACTTTACTTTTTCTAGTTTCCTGGAGTCTTCTGTTCCCAGTCTCATAACACCCAGTTGCAAAGAAGCTGTTATTAGGCCAACATCTTGCTCCTCCTCTGTAGGGATAATGATTTTTATGCCAACTATTACATAAGGGACACTGTTACCCCCAATCTTACAAAGTTTTATGAAGGTGTTTTGAACTTCCTGATGGTTGAATTTAAATCCCACACATCAAATTTTACTTTGAAAGCCTACAAACATTTTCTCCATGAACATCCATGAATTCCACATGCACAAGTCCCTGAAGAGTGGTGAATTCCTGAGCCAAGGTCCTAATCCCTATTCTCTGGTAATTCATAGTGCTGTTACTAACTGTACATATTTCCTCTCCCCCAGCATGAATACGAGTCTGTCCTGAGCAAATACATGGATGAGACACACCGTGATGGAGACACTCATAGAGGCATAAGTGAGAGGTTAGTGAACTCTCTGGTTCTAGACTTCCAGGGTAGAAAATCTGTTAAGATTGAATAAATTACTTATATTCAGCTTTACCTTCCAAATATTAATATACCATATCTTAATTCTCAGAAGTTGGGGCTATATTATATTTCATAGCAAGAAGTATGTGAAATTGCGAATGGGATCAAAATTGCTGACCTGTTCATGAAAAATAGTGATTTGCTGAATCATTATAGTGTGTCAAAATGTCTAATCACAAGGGGCCAAAAATGTAAGAAAGATAAAGAGTTGTAAGTTTCAAAATGATGGCTTTATGAGGAAGACTGCCATGGCAATAGCAACAACAGCAATAAGAAACAAATGGGATTTAATGAAACTGAAAAGTTTCTGTACAGCCAGGGAGACAACAACCATAGCAAATAAACAACCTACTCAATGGGAAAGGATATTTGCATATTTTGAATCAGGCAAAAGTCTAATAACCAGGATCTATACAGAGGTTCAATTATTCTACAAGAAAAAAACAACAATCTCATACATCAGTGGGGAAAAGATATGAGTAGAATCATCTCCAAAGATGATAGATGAATGGCTACGAAGCATATGAAAAAATGCTCATCATCCCTAATTATTAGAGAAATGCAAATTAAAACCACCATGAGATATCATCTAACCCCAGTGAGAATGGCCTATGTCACAAAATCTCAAAACTGCAAATGCTGGTGCAGATGTGGAGAGAAAGGAATGCTTTTGTACTGCTGGTGGGACTGCAAACTAATACAACCTATTTGGAATGAAGTATGGAGAAACTTTAAAGAACTCAACCTAGACCTCCCATTTGATCCTGCAATCTCATTATTAGACATCTATCCAGAAGGAAAAGAAAAAAACCTTTTATTATAAAGACACTTTTACTAAACTGTTTATCACAGCCCAATTTACAGTCACTAAAATGAGGAAACAGCCTAAATGTCTTTCAACCCAGGAATGGATTTGTAAGCTGTGATATATGTATACCATGGAATATAATTCAGCCATCAAAATAATGGAAATTTGCAACCCCACCTTCCCCATGGCTGCTGATTTGCTCCTCACGCCCCAGCCACCCCAGCAGTGCCCACTGAAGTCTGATCCAACCCTGCCTTCCCCACATGCCTGCTGTTTTGGTCCCCACACCCCAACCACCCATGCATCTGCACAGAGCACTGATCCAGCCCCACCTTCCCTGCACAGCTGAAGGTTTGCTCTTCATGCCTTGGCCACCCAGGGTTGTGCACCGAGCACTTATCCAACCCCACATTTCAGAGTGGTTACCGGTTGCTCACAGAGCCCAGAACACCCCAGTGGGGCAGATTGAGGACTGATCCAGGCATGTGTGCCTGGCACTCCAGGGCCAGTGCCAAAAAACTGCTAAAGGACAATCAGGTGAGAGGGAACCACGTTGGAGTGGTGGTACCCCGAGAGGAAGAGCAGCAGCTGTAACAGGGGGAGCAATAAGGCCCACACCCCTGAGGCTTTTCCAGACAGATACTCCCTGTCTCTCCAGGCAATCAGAGGAAACCAGCATGTTCTCTCGTGGCTGCCACTGGCAGAATGGTTTGGGGATAGTCTCCAAATGATGCAAATTCAGCATGGGGTGAAATCAATGGAAAAACTCTGGCAATCTGAATAACCAGAGTAGATCAACTCCCACAAGGAAGGATGGGGCATATGAAATTGAGGATCTCATCCACAAACAGATGGGTAAGATGTCAGAAATCGAGTTCAAAGTCCTGATGGCAAATAAGATTAACAGAATGAAGGAAAGGAGGGAATCAGAATTTCAAATTATACAAAAGCTGTCTCAAGAATTCAATGATTTCAAAGATAAAATGATCAAAGACTGAAACATTGAGTCAAGAGGTCGCAGCCTTCAAAAATCAGAAAAATGTGGTAGAATCCCTCAGTAACAGAATGTCACAGGCTGAAGAAAGGATCTCTAACATTGAAGACAAAACTATTGAATGTGCCCAGGCATACAGAGATGAAGAGAAATGGAGAGAAAAAAATGGATCACTCCCTCAGAGAACTCTGGGATAATTTGAAGAAAACAAATATTCACATTATAGGAATCCCTGAAGGGGACGAAGTTCTGTCACAAAACACAGAAGCTCTTCTCCATTAAATTATCAAAGAGAACTTCCCAGAAATGCCAAGAGATTCTGAAATTCAGATAGCAGACAGTTTCATAACTCCAGTACGACTCTACCTGAATAAGACATCCTCCAGGCACATCATAATTAACTTCACTAAAGTTGATATGAAAGAGAAAATTCTGAAAACAGTTACACGTAAGAAAACCACAACCTACAAGGGGAAGAATATGAGAATGACTGCAGATCTCTCGGCTGAAACTTTCAGGCTAGAAGAGGATTGTCATTAACTTTTAATCTAAAACAAAATACTTTCAATCCAGAATCCTGTATCCAGCTAAACTGAATTTCATTTATGACGGAGAAATTAAATACTTTAATGATATTCATATGTTGAAGAAATTTGCCATAACTAAACCAACCCTCCAAGACATTCTCAGACCTATCCTTCATAATGGTCAACACAATCCTCTACTACATAAATAAATTCACTCAGAAAATTTTGATCAGATTTCAATTTACACAGTGGTGAAAGGATTAAAGATGTCCATTGGACTTTTGAAAAACTCGATTCCCAAAATTAGACCAGGCTTATCAATATTCTCAATCAATGTGAATGGCTTAAATTGCCCCCTAAAGAGGCACAGGTTGGCTGACTGGATACAAAAACTCAGGCCAGATATCTGCTGCATACAAGAATCTCATCTTACTTTAAAAGACAAATATAGACTCAGGGTGAAGGGATGGCCATCTATACTCCAGGCAAATGGAAAGCGGATAAAAACAGGTGTTGCAATTTTATTCACAGATATAATAGGCTTTAAGCCAACAAAAGTAAGAAGGATAAAGATGGACAATTTATATTTGTTAAGAGAGATTTCAATCAATATTTTTGCAACCAACGAGAATGCACCTCAATTTATAAGAGATACTCTCATAGACATGAGCAACTTGATTTATACCAGCTCCATCATAGTTGGAGATTTTAATGCTCCTTTGATAGTGTTGGATAGATCCTCCAACAAGAAGCTTAGCAAAGAAATTTTAGATTTAAACATAACCATTCAGCATTTGGATTTAACAGACATCTACAGAACATTTCATCCTAACTAAACTGAATATACATTTTTCTCATCGGCCTATGGAACATATTCCAAAATCGACCACATCTTAGGTCACAAATCCAACCTAGGGAAATTTAAAAGAATAGAATTTATTCCTTGTATCTTCTCAGACCATCATGGAATAAAAGTTGAACTCAATAACAATAGGAATTGGCAGACTCATACAAAATCATGGAAGCTAAATAACCTTATGCTGAATGATAGGTGGGTCAGAGAGGAGATCAAGAAGGAAATTACCAAATTTTTGGAACAAAACAATAATCAAGATATGAGTTAGCAGAACCTCTGAGATACTGCAAAGGCAGTTCTAAGAGGGAAATTTATAGTACTGCAAGCCTCAAGAAAATGGAAAGAGAGGAAGTTAACAACTTAATGGGACATCTAAAGCAACTGGAAAAGGAAGAACAGTCCAATCCCAAATCCAGCAGAAGAAAAGAAATAACCAAAATTAGAGCAGAATTTAATGAAATTGAAACAAAAAATTATACAACAGATCAATAAATAAATAAGTAGGTTTTTTGAAAAGGTCAAAAAGATTGATAAACCTTTGGCCAATCTAACCAAGAAAAAAGGAGTAAAATCTCTAATTTCATCAATCAGAAATGGTAAAAATGAAATAACAATAGACCCCCCAGAAATTCAATCCTTAATGAATATTATAAGAAACTCTATCCTCAGAAATATGTCAATCTGAAGGAAATCAACCAATACTTGGAAGCATGCCACCTCCAGAGACTTAGCCAGAATCAAGTGGAAATGTTGAACAGGCCTATATCAAAATGCTCGGAAATAGCATCACCTATAACAAATCTCCCTAAAAAGAAAAGCCCGAGACTAGATGGCTTCATGTCAGAATTCTACCAAACCTTTAAAGAGGAACTAATATCTATACTACTTAACCTTTTCCAAAATATAGAAAAAGATGGAATTCTACTTCATAGAATACTCAACACATTCTATGAAACTAACATCACTCTGATTCCCAAACCAGGTAAAGATCCAACAAAGAAAGAAAATTACAGACCACTATCACTAATGAATATTGATGCGAAAATATTCTACAAGATCCTAACAAACAGAATCCAGCAATACATCAAACAAATTATACAACACGACCAAGTGGGTTTCATCCCAGGATCTCAAGGATGGTTCAACATATGTAAATCTATAAACGTAATTCATCACATAAATAAATTAAAAAACAAAGACCATATGATTCTCTCAATTGATGCAGAAAAAACTTATGATAATAATCAGCATCCCTTCATGATTAGAACACTTAAGAAAATAGGTATAGAAGAGACATTTCTCAAATTGATAGAGGCCATCTACAGCAAACCTGCAGCCAATACCATATAGAATAGAGTTAAATTGAAATCATTTCCACTCAGATCAGGAATGAGGCAAGGTTGCCCATTGTCTCCCTTGCTCTTTAACATTGTAATGGAAATTTTACCCATGGCAATTAGGAAAGAAAAGGCAATCAAGGGTATCCATATAGGATCAGAAGAGATTAAACTTTTGCTCTTTGCAGATGATACGATTGTATACATGGAAAATACCAGAGAATCTCTGACAAAACACTTAGAAGTGATCAAGGAGTACAGCAGGGTCTCAGGTTACAAAATCAACACTCATAAATCGGTAGCCTTTATATATACCAAGAAGAATCAAGCTGAAAAAATAGTCAAGAACTCTATTCCATTCACAGTTGTGCCAAAGAAGAGGAAATATTTGGGAGTTTACCTAACAAAGGAAGTGAAAGATCTCTATAAGGAGAACTATGAAACTCTAAGAAAAGAAATAGCTGAAAATGTTAACAAATGGAAAAATATACCATGCTCATGGCTGGGAAGAATTAACATTGTTAAAATGTCCGTACTACCCAAAGCAATATATACATGTATTGCAATTCCTCTTAACACTCCAATGTCATACTTTAAAGATATCAAATAAGTAATACTTTGTTTTTTATGGAATCAGAAAAACCTTGAATAACCAAGACATTACTCAGAAATAAAAACAAAGTAGGAGCAATCACTCTACCAGACATCAGACTAAACTATAAATCAATAGTGATAAAAACAGCATGATACTAGCACAAAAACAGAGAGGCAGATATTTGGAACAGAATAGAGAACCAAGAAATGAACCCAGCTATTTACCATTATCTGATCTTTGACAAGCCAGTGAAAAAAATTGAGTGGAGAAAAGATTCCCTATTTAACAAATGGTGCTGGGAGAACTGGCTGGCGACCTGCAGAAGACTGAAACTGGATCCACACCTTTCACCACTAACTAAGATAGACACTCATTAGATTAAAAATTTAAATTTAAAACATAAACTATAAAAATACTAGAAGAAGGTGCAGGGAGAACTCTTGAAGAAATCATCCTGGGTGAAAATTGTATGAGTAGGACTCCTCGGGCAATTGAAGCAACATCAAAAATACACTACTGGGACCTCATCAAACTAAAGTTTCTGCACAGCCAAGAACATAGTAAGTAAAGCAAGCAACAGCCCTCAGAATGGGAGAAGATATTTTCTGGTTATGTCTCTGACAAAGGGTTAATAACAAGAATACACAGAGAACTCAAATGTATTAGCAAGAAGAGAACACGTGATCCCATCTCAGGGTGGGCAAGGGACTTGAAAACAAGCTTCTCTTTAAAAGACAGGCTCATGGCCTTCAGATATACCAAAAAATGCTCATCATCCTTAATCATCAGAGAAATGCAAATCAAAACTACTTTGATATACCATCTAACACCAGTAAGATTAGCCCATATCACAAAATTTCAAAATCACAGATGCTGGTGTGGTTGTGGGGAAAAGGGAACACTTCTACAGTGCTGATGGGATTGCACACTAATACATTCCTTTTGGAAAGACATCTGGAGAACACTCAGAGAACTAAAAATAGACCTGCCATTTGATCCTACAATCTCTCTACTAGGTATATATCCAGAAGACCAAAAATCACACTACAACAAAGATATTTGTATCAGAATGTTTATTGCAGACCAATTCATAATTGTTAGGTCATGGAAGAAGTCCAAGTACCCATTGGCACATGAATGGATCAGTAAATTGTGGTATATGTACACCAGGGAATATTATGCAGCCTTAAAGAAGGATGGAGACTTTATCTACTTCATGTTTACATGGATGGAGCTGGAAAATATTCTTCTTAGCAAAGTATCTCAAGAATGGAAGAAAAAGTATCCAATGTACTCAGCCCTATTATGAAACTAATTTATAGCTTTCATAGAAAAGTTATAACCCAATTATAGCCCAAGAATATGGGGAAAGGGGAGAGAAATGGGAGTGGAAGGGGGAGGATGGGTGGAGGGCAGGTAATTGGTGGGATCATGACTATGATTTTCTTATAAGGGTACATGCAAATTTTTCTAAATGTAGTATATAAATGTCCTAAAACAGTAACTAAGACAATGACATGAAAGTTAACCCTAAACCCATAATTTTAACCAGTTTGATTAAAATATTTCAAATTGTATATAAAAAAAGCACAGTGTACCCCATGACAGTATAAATGAACACAGCTATGATTTAATAAAAAATATATATATACAAAGACACATCAAGAAAATTCTCATCCAGCAGTAGCAGGAAAAGAAAAAGGAAGTGTAACTAAAGGAACTGCATCAATACTCATAGCAGAGACACAGAAATAGGGTAAAAGAACTTTTAGAAATGACAAATTGAGTCAAGTTTATGGTCTGTGCTGCCCTGTTCCCAAGAGGGTTCAAACAGGGAAGGGCTTGAAGAATGCATGGAACTGGGAGGGATTTCCAGACCTCTGTAAGGACATAAGAATTGGTTTGTGTCAGAGCTGTTCCAATATGTAAGTCACCCTGCACCTCATACAGAGGTTGTGTCCTTAACTGTGAAACAGCAGAGATAAGGGTTAAGCATGAATATGACATGAACATGACTGTGATCCTGACGTGAAGCAGAACTCAAAATTGGTTAGGCCATCCCAGTGCAGCAATGAGAGGTCCTGTCCACCCTCTTCACTCCTTTGGACACAGAGTTCACTGCAGTGGCTTTGGGAAACTTTTCCTTTCAGCTGCACCTGATCCTGATTAGTTCACACCTGAGTAATCCCCAAGACCTGCTCCCTTGTCCTGGAACAAATATTTACTACTTCTTCCCAGGTGAGATGTGGTCCCTTTGCAGAAATGGCTTATAGGTGACATGGCAATTACAGCTCCAGGGGGAGATGAAATTAGAGAATAGCAAGATCCATAACTGCGTGGCTCCAGATGGCCACTGCCTGCAATGGCCACAGTCCTGCTGCCATTTCCAGCCAAGATATCAACAACTGTGGTGAGTGCTTTGGGTTTTTTTTTTTTGTTTGTTTATTTGTTTGTTTGTTTTGGGTTCAGACCCCAGACACTCAGTGGGCAGGAGTACAGATAGGTAGGACAGAGGTTTCACTGGGGTCCTCAGTAAAGCTTCACTTAAACCTTGTAGTGCTTCTGAGCTGAGAGAGTGAATGGGGAATGTGAGATGAAGACCCCACAGCAGGCTGGCCATACTTGGCTTCAGGGAGGTGGACATTGCTGAGGCTGGGGCTAGCCTGGGATGGAGGCACCTGTGGTATCACTTGCTCTTTCCCTTTAGTATGGCACTGTCCATCCATCTGTCTTCCCAAGAACTGCACTCAGAGAAGTTGAGACATTTTGGTATGTAGAGTTCAGGGTAAGTATTCAGGCTCTTTTTCTGTGTGGTTCTTGCTCTCTGCACACTCACGCAGACATAGATAAATACAACCTCAGTGTAACCATCCCAGGCAGGTTCAGAATCTGGATGGCACCCAAGAAACCGCATGGATGTGGATCATCATGGGTTGTGACTTTATGTGCAACTGAAAGACTGGATTCCACACTGAGAACACAGCTTTTGGAACCAGGAACAGTTCTTTCCCACTGAAAGACTGGACTCTATACTGAGAACACAGCCTTTGAAACCAGGAAGAGTTCTTCAGATTCCTGCCTCTGTCCCTAGAGGCTGAGGGGTCAAGAATCCTGATAGTAGCTCAGCTTCTCAGCCCAAGAAACAAGGACAGGGACAGAGTATCTATGAACATTACACAGGGTGGCACTGCCCACATGGCCTCTAGCAAAGGTAGCCACAGTGGTCTCTTGGCCTGACTCCAAGCCTGTACTTTGGAGCAAGATAGATAATCAGCAGGCTGCAATTGTAAACAAATGCTACCCCTATCACTATGTGACTGGGATGATTTGCCTCTCTCCTCTGGTGATGTTTTCAGGTTCTGGGGAATGGTCTGAAAACCTCCACTGTGTGTCTTTGTGTGAGAAGGGTGTGACATGACAAGGAAAGCATTAGTTCCATACCCTGCTCACTACGTCAGTGGACCTACTGCAGATATATATGGTCAGGACCACTCACTACAGTCTCTCACTACGTCAAGGACCTAGTCTTCTCTTCACTAGAACTGAGTGGCCCTGCCTATGTTAAAAAATATATTTATACATTCTCTGCACTTGTTTTCCCTTAGCTACATATGCAGCTTTATTCAGGTATAAATAACAAGTGGACAAGCTGAGAATCTTTGGCATATTTCTATACCCATGAAATTGTCGCCATTTTCAAAATTGCAAATATATCTATTGGCCTAGAAAATTCTCTTGTGTTCAATGGGAAGCCTTCACTTCCACCCTATGCCAGGCCAGCCATTGATCTTATTTCTGTTCCAATAAATTAATTTTTGTTCTTTAGAATGTTATTTAAATATTTTTCTCCATTTATATCTTTGTAAATAAGATAAGAATATGCTTTGGTGCTGAACATTGAGTATTAACATACACTAGAGTCCTGTACCCAAGTTCTAAACCCTAACATATAGTCATTGTTGTCATCAATAAATGGTATGAACTGGTAATTTTTTTATTTGACCATGAGTCACATTTTGGGAAATGGATTAGAAAGTAGTACTCCTGTTCCAATCTCAGTTTCTTCATCAGCATTTCTATCTTCCTGATCAATTTTTCCTCTCCACACCTCTCCTCATCTTTCCATCTCTGAGACTAGGTCTCTCCTAATTCCATGGTCTTTTCTCATTATCATCTGGGAGTCAATCCCCTTCAGGATACAGGAATTTTTCCAGCACTTTCCAGCCATGAGTTTTCAAATCTCACTGTGCCTGTCACTGGTGTTTGACCTGTTCCTTACCACCATCTTCCATTTTCATTTTCCTATTTATTTCTAACTGATAGTAAGTACCTCTGTGGTACTTAAAGTGCTCAAGTTATTTGGTTAGATGGTTGGTTGTTCGGTTTTGCCTCAAGATTGTTCCTGCTGTTGGTTTAAAAATTGCTTCAAAAAGAGAAAACCAAACACCTGGACAAAAATCTAGACATCTTGGGTGGTATCACAGAAACTGTTTCTAACAGAGCAGAGTGACTAAAGTAGGACCCTCGGGCCCTGAATTACTGGATCCAGCTTCCTCATCTGCCATAGTGAGTTGTGCGACTTTGAAACGCTTAAAATCTGCCATTCTCTTTGTCATCATGTGCCAAAGAGGAATGGTATTTAACATATTTAGGCTACCAAGATATAACTAAATGGATATATTTAATACAGTTAGGTAATATATACCATAGTGTCAGTTCTCAGTCAGTTTTACTGAGTATTTTCGGGTATTATAAAGAATGGGTTTCAGTGGACATGTTATTGTGAGCATAAAGCAGGGCTGATATTTTCACCTGATGAATCTGACTGGGGTTGTCTTACCATGATTTTAATACAGGGAAACCCTAACTCACCCAGCCTGATTTGATGTCTGACTGAGGTGGGTTAGTTTCCTTCATGTTCTCATACTTTATGCTGTGACCTTGGTAGTACTTCAATGCTGGATAAGGGGAGGGTGATTATGTGGGCTGAGGATAGTGTGAGCTTCTCAGTTCAGTTTTTGTTGTTGTTGTTGTTGTTGTTGTTTTCAGGATCTCAGAATACTGTCTTTAGTTTCATTGCTTTTTATGGAACCCACTGTTACTCTACAGAAAAGTCTTTTCTTGACAGATGGGTACATGATTCTTATTACACTTTGTGCTAAGCAAAACATTAGAAAGGGAACATGAGTATATCACAAAAAGTAAATGAATGGATCAGTGTCATTGCTAGAATGGGCAGAAGAAGTGTGTCCATCTGGAGCCAAAAGTAGTTATGTTTGTGTTCAGCAACCTGGCAGTTCTCCAATTCCTATCCTCCCTTATATAATCGTGATTATTTTGTGATTCTTCAGGGCCTTGGTATTTGGTATTCAATCCATCCTTCACCACTCTCTTTTCTATAGAGGTCAGGATGATGCAGAACATTCCAACCCTGTAAACATAAGGTTGGTTCCCCCTGGTAAGCAGCCCCACACTGAGGCTATCGAGGAGCCCATCAAGAGTCATGCTTCTGGGGCAAAAGATGCTCTCATTACCCAGGAAATTCCAAAGGATTTAGGAGAACTGCGTCAAATGCTTTCATCAGTCAGGAAATTATAAACAACTTAAGAGCTCTTTTTCAGGGACCCGGGTGAGAGAGCAAATACTAGAACAAACAATTCTCCCTGCAACCCTATATTAACAAGGGTTTCAACAACTTCGTGTCAGGAAACAGGGGCAGAAACCAATGTATATATTTATTATTATCTTGTAATATCACACAATCTCTTTCTGTGTCTAGACATTCTCCAATTTATGTAATTGGTGTTTACTGTTCTGCCCACTTTTTATAATTTTGACATGGGTAAACATCTATTTATTTGTTTTATGCTTTGACTTCCCTGTCATGTTTACTTATTTGTTTATTTGAATGTTTACTGTTGGTTTCTAGAATTTTCATTTGGTTTCCTAAGTAGTTCCTATTTCTCCTCACTTATTTTTCTTTCTCAGTGTGATCACAACTATGAAATCTGTTTCAAAATAAATTTTTGTCAATTCCAGCATCTGGGCTATCTAGGGTTTGTCTCCACTGATTTGTTTTTTGCCTTTAATATAGGTCAGTTTATCATATTTGTTGATGTTTAATCATTTTGGGATGGGTCCTCATACATTGTAGGGACTGGATTTCATGTCATTGTTGTGACACAAAAATACAATGACATATTATTGCTCTTTCAGCAGACAGTTAATTTGGCTAAACTCATACTACATATTCTGAAGGCTCAGCTCACTTTAGTTTTGAGGGGCAGCTTGGCATCCACATGAGCCCTCAGGCATCTGCCAGAGACATGCATAAAAATCATATCTAAACCTATGGTCCCATCTTTTAGTTCTCTTTTTCCACAGCTTTCTCCTGTTCAGGTTCTGCATTTGACTTCAACGTTTTGCTTTGGTTCTTTCGGAAAATGGGACTACAGGGATCTACTTTGTCTTTAGTCACTTTGTATGTGCCAATGACAGCTGCCCTGGGTATCAGAGTCATTTTGGGAAGTAGAAAACTCTCTCTTCTCTCCCCATTGTCAACCATCCCCAGGATCAGCCTGCTGCTTCTTCACTAATGAACTTTGTTGAACTCTGTAGCTCATGGTTTATGTTCATATTTTATATTTTGTCCAGAGTCGGTGGGTTATTATTTGGAGGAAAATTGATTTAATTGGATTCTCTGAGCTACAGCAGAAATAGCAACTATATTTTCTTAGAGTGTTTCTCCCTGAAAACTGTTTTCTTAGCTTTTACATTGTTAACTTTACCAATATGTTATTGCCTTTTGATTTTGAGTAATAGTTTAAAAGCTTTCCCCATGTCTTGGTCTCAGTGGGTTGTTCCCATGTTTCCTTATCATACTTAGAAGGATGGTTTCATTTTAAAATTGTATATCCTTCTCTGTTCTGCTTATCTATCTGTATTCAGATGTAATCCTTTTAATATGGAGGACTGTAAGTCTGTTCTAGTTTTTGGTAGAGCTCCTCCGTAGCTCACAACTCTTCTTTTATACCTTCCTACATTATTTTAAATGTTATTTTCCATTTAGTTTTCAGTGTTAAATTGTCTGGCTCCAGAAAATAAAATATTGCTGTTTATAATGAGTTTATCCAGTAAATTTTCTACTTAATTCTGGAGTACTGATGTCTTTATGGTGTTTTGGTACCCTGCCCAGGAAAGACATATATCTTCCTTTGACCAGGACAGCTTTGCTGTCCTCCTGGCATGTTTAAGACTTTGCCTTATCAAGTTTTCTGCGTTTCTTTTTTTTTTTTTTTGCATTTTTGGCTCAGGCTGGGTTTGAACCTGCCACCTCCAGCATATCGGGCCAGTGCCCCACTCCTTTGAGCCACAAGCACTGCCCAGGTTTCTGCATTTTTTATTGATTGTATGGCTAAACATTATGACTTTTGATTTGAGTTATACATATTACTTTCTGTTCCATCATATAACTGTTTATGATTTGTGTAAGTGGAGGTTATTGGTTTTTGTGTGTTAATTTTATTGGTTACTGCGTTCCTCAATTTTTTTAACTGATTTAATTTTTTAACATTGATTTTCTAGGGGGTTCTTATTCTACTATCATGTCATCTACAAATAGTTTTAGTTTTCTCAAAGTTTTTAAGCTAATTTATTTGATCTTGAATAATTACATTGACTCATTCTTACAGGACTATGTAAATAGTGGTCCTTTTTGCTTTGTTATAAAGCAAAATATAAATGAATTACTAGAATATATGCACATAATCATGCTAAGGAACTATGCATAAACTCACATAACTTTCAGTGTTTTTTTTTAATTTATGCTGTTGAATTTCCTCAAAGCATTTTGTTAGAATTAATGAAGAAATACAGATAAATATTCTTACTATCAGTCTATTATAGTTTATTATTAGCTTTTATGATATTGAACTATCCCTGCATTCCTTAAATATGTCTTGATTCATCATGCTATATTATCTTCTTCATGCTATGTATCTAGTATGCTTTTTTTGTCTGTGATACAAGACTTATGAGGAAGAATGTGCTAAATTTCTAAGCATAAACCGCAAATTTAGTCCTATATTTATTACTGATTACTGAAAGACACACAATTTGTAACAACTGAAGAAAACTGAGGAAGAAAACACATTTGAGTTTTGCCTATCACGAGTAGGATGATATAAGGTAGATTTGGTATAGATTAATTATTTGTCTATCTGCTTTTATATTACTTTATTACTTACAACATAGATTTACGTTAATTAAATAATTTGGGAGAAAAATTTTCTATGATAATAAAACCAATGCAGTTTGTATATATTACCATACAGTCATTAAGTATTACAATCCCAGATACATATTTTCACAACAGCATTTGTAATCTTCATTCATGGCATGATTTTTATTTTACTGCTATCATATTTTATATATGTGTCTCCCACACTAAGCTCCCAACCCTAACAAACAGTGAACCAGGATATTTAATCTTTGTATATTTAAGGAATAAAATCCTATTCTGGGGTATTTCAGAGACATTTTTGTTATGACAGATAAAGCTTTGCCTGCAGATGATGCCCTGGACATGCAGACTGAAAGACTGAGAAAACAGACTTAATACTGCCTCATCCTGCATGACTGTGTGAGTATAACAAGAAACATGACAGGCTGGTCCCTCTGAATGGCAGTTCTGATGTCACCAGTGTGGGGTCCTCACTACATAAATGTAACTGCTATCTTCAAAAAGAAGAGTTATTGAAGGAACAGGACTCCTGTTAGAACTGGGAAAATGGAAGCAAATTTGGGATTGGTGCTATTAATCTGAGTTCTAATTCTGTGATCTTCAGACTCTTTTCTGTACAAGGTCTATCATGATCCCATGAGAATGACCATCAGAGATTTGATCCTGGGCATACTATTTGTGCTACAAACTGGGATTGGTGTCCTGGGGAATACTTTTCTTCTCATAACCTATGCCACCACAGCATGCATAGGCCAGGCACTGAGGCCCACACACCGGATCCTCACCAATCTTGCTGTGGCCAACCTCTTGGTACTTCTCTTCAAAGGGATACCTCAAATGATGTATATCTGGGGAATAACAAACTCCTGGGAAATATTGCATGTAAACTTGTCAATTATATCCACAGAACATCACGGGGCCTTTCTCTCTGCACTACTTGCCACTTGAGCAGTTTTCAGGCCATCACCATCAGCCCTAGAACTGGGGGATGAATGAAGCTCAAAGACACAGCTTTGGAGAACATCAACTTCTCCTGCTTTCTAGGCTGGATCTCCAATCTGCTGATGAACATATTTGTTCCTATAGAGGTTCAGGCCCTTCAGCATATCCACAATTCTAGTAAGAGAAGGAATTATGTTCTCTGCTCTTCTGGAAATCCTACAGCAAATTATGATGTGAATTACACAATTCTATTCACTTTCCCAGATGTTGTGTTCATGGGACTCATGTCTGGGGCCAGTCTCTACATGGTCCTCCTCCTACACAGACACCACCAGAGAGTGAGGCATATTCACACTCCCAGTACCTCCCACAGGCTCTCCCCTGAGGCAAAAGCCACTCAGTCCATTCTGCTTCTGGCAGCCACCTTCGTTTTGTTTTACTTCATTAATTCTGTCTTTACAATGTATAATATTGTTTTTTTCTAATCTCGCCCTTGGCTGCAGCATATCACCACCTTTCTTGCAGAATGTTATCCCACTGTTAGCCCCCTGATACTGATGCTTTGAGATCCTCATGGACCAAGTTTCTGCTCTTAATTAGATAAAAAAAAAAAAAAAGATTCTAAATAACTACTTCTGTTCTTCACAATAGTGTTTCTTTTCATCACAGAATCTAGTTATTCACTGAATCAAGAGAGATGTCTGGAGATCTTGAACATGATAGACATACACCTACAACACTGATGCTACAATGATTTGGATGACATTGATTTAGCCATGTAGAAGACTTTAGCATTACTCAGAAGGTAGACATACAACCATATAAACACAAAATTGTATGTTAGTACCATACAGATACTTTCTGATTGCATTGTTCCTTTGAAATATTTGATGGAGGCATGGAGGCAAAGTTGGACAGAAATAATATGGGAACATACTATCTATTGGTTCATTAGACCAAAATTGATGCCATATTTTGTACTAATAAAGAGTAACAGCTGTGTGTATAAACTCCATCTATGTATGTTTAACTCATGGGAAATTATTAATCATGATAAGACCTGGGGTATTTACCTGTAAGATTAACAAATTTGCCTTTTGAGAGTTGTAAGGTTGTGTGATTTTTATAATGAAATAATGGAAACACTGTTAATTCATAGTTTTTAAGGAAGGGAAAAATCAATCTCTTCTTTGCCTGCTTTTTTCATCTTGCTATTCCCCCCTCTGTGAGTTCCTTTTTCAGAAATAATTGAAGATCCCAGAAGTCTAAAGGAAGAATAGATTTTCTTTCCAATTGCTATACCTATTAACTAAATTTGCTTTTTAAATTTGCTCTTAGTAAATCCCAGACAAACAACAGAATACTAACATCAGGCCTTGAGATCAGAAGTATGTGAAAAAAATGTCTGTCTTCAACCTTGCTGGATTCACATTAACAGTAAATTGTAAATTTGCCTGTAATTACCCTCTTTGTCCCCCTTAAATTCTATAACTATTTGACCTTACCTGTGGGCATTCATTCTTTCTTGGGAATATCATGTTATCTCCCTGCTTTTTCTCTCTTTCCCTATTTTTTTCCTCTCTCTTACTCCCTCTCTTTTCTCTTTCTAAGGTTAAAAATCTGAACTCTTACAAAAAAAGTCAGCCCACTAAAAGTCTTTTCTAGTCCTGGATAGAACACCTACTAATCTTTCCACACTAAGATCATTGTATGAAAATAAATGCAGTGGTGATGTGGATCTTCCAGAATAGTGTTTGCTTTTAAACATTAATGCTTCCATAAAAGCAACATAAACATTGTCTATATAAACTGTGGACCTCAGTAACAAGAGTCAAGTGTCTGGATTTTTAAATTGGCCCATATCCTTGACCATTTCCCCAGCTCTGCACAAGCTTTGCAAAATCAAAACTGCAGTATCCATGAAAACCACCAGCCTTGCAACTGCTAGCCTTGCGCCATAGGGAAATCGAAGCTTAATAATCCTCCAACAGTGCCATCCTCTGAATAGTGTCATTCTGTTACTTGTCTTACAGCTCCAGGATTAATTTCTATTCTTTATTATAACTCATTCTTTGACCTAACATACAAGTCACTCTTAGGGAAAAGCTTTACCTGAGCACTAGTCAAATATCATCAACTTCAGTGGTTTAGTTAAGTCAACATGAATGAGCAACAACATTCAGCAACAGGGTCAGAGCATGCCAAGGTAATAATGTATTAAAGGAAATTTCTAAGATCAAGATAATAATGACTCACATAATGAGTGCCCTTATAAGAAGAGACATGAGACAGCTTGCTACCTCTCTGTACTGCCTACCAGTGTAAGGATACTATGAGAAGGCATCTGTCTACCATGGATGAATAGAGTCCTCACAGGAAAGGAATCCACCTGCTCTTTGCTTTTGGACTTCCTAATCTCCAAAGTCTTGTGAAATAAATATTGCAGGGGGGCAGGGATGCCGGGAAAGAGGGAAATGGCATCAGGAGCAAGGAATTTTCAAAAGAAATAATTCTAAGAAGCACATTTTCCAATTCCATCCATGTAAACATGAAGGAGGTAAAGTCTCCGTTTTTCTTTAGGGCTGCATAGTATTCCATGGTGTACATATACCACAGTTTATTGATCCATTCGTGGATTGATGGACATTTGGGCTTCTTCCATGATCT
>CAUYQV010087789.1:0-16968 GCA_963574575.1 Galagoides demidoff | reverse complement strand
CTGTATTAGCTCAGCTACTGCCCTCATATTAGAATAGAGTACATTGGATTCTTGCTTCTCTAGTCTTGTGATGCTTTTTTTTTCGAGTTACATAATGCTTTTACTAAATGAAAACGAATATTCTTGTGATGCTTTACTAAGAAGAATGTGTTCCACTTTCATCCGGGTTAATACAAAAGATGTAAAGTCTGCACCTTTTTTAATGACTGAATAGTATTCCATGGCATACATATACCACAGCTTGTTAATCCATTCCTGGGTTGGTGGGCATTTAAGGCTGTGTCCACATTTTGGCAATAGTAAAGTGTGTTATAATAAACATACTAGTCTAGTGCAAATGTCCTTATGATAAAAGGCTTTTTTTTCCTTCTCAGTAGATGCCTTGTAATAGGATTGCAGGATCAAATAGGAGGTCTAATTTGTGTTCTTTGAGGATTCTCCATACTTCCTTTCAAAGAGGTTGTATTAATCTGCAGTCCCACCAGCCGTGTAAAAGTGTTCCCTTTTCTCTGTATCCACGCCAGCATCTGCAGCTTTGAGACTTTGCCATGTGGGCCATTCTCACTGGGGTTAGGTGATACAAGGCTGTATCTTAATCACTTGCTTAATCACAATTGCTTTGCGCTTGTTGTCACTCTGCATGTTCAAACTTGGTTGTTACTCCTGGTAGCCTGACAGCACAACTGCTCTCTTGATGTTTTAGTCAACAAACCCCTGGACCATGAGTTGGAAATCTGAAAATTCTGTTATTTTTTTGGACATAGTCTTATAAAATCAAGAAAGTGCCAGAATCAAAACTTTTAGACTAGGTGTCAATAGCTAGGAAGAAAATCCTGGAGACGATAGTGGAATATCCTTTGAGGAAATGTTGCATCAGACATTGTTGACGCTGAGTAGAAAAGTCACTCGGAAGAGCAGGGCTTTGAAGAAGTTTGAGAGATTCCTTAGCCAATGTACTTCACTTATATTTTCCTTTTCATGTGAGCAGAATCTAAAAGTATAAACAGAATATAAAATAATTTCACTGGGTATGGTGGCTCACGTCCATAATCCCAGAACTTTGGGAGGCCAAGAGGGAAAGGTTGCTTGAGCCCAGCAATTCAAGACCAGCCCAGGCAACACAGTGAGGTCCCATGTCTACAAATAAAAAAATTTAAAAATCGTCCAGGCATGCTGGCACTGTGGTCCCAGCTACTTGGGAGGCTGAGATGGGAGAATTGCTTGAGCTCATGAGTTCAAGGTTATAGTGAACAATGCTTGCATCACTGGACTCTGTCACTGGGGCAACAGAGCAAGTCTCCAACTCTTTGAAAAAATTTAGGTCATTAAATATGCAATGTCTGATTCTGAATCAAAAGTTTATTATATCTTAAGCAGTACAATTTTTTTTCCTTTCTTTTTTTTTACAGAGTCTCACTTGGTTGCCCTTGATAGAGTACCATGATGTCACAACTCACAGCAACCTCACATTGTTGGGCTCAAGCGATTCTCTTGCCTCAGCCTCCCAAGTAGCTGGGACTACAGGTGCCTGCCACAATGCCCAGCTATTTTTAGAGATGGGGTCTTGCTGTGGCTCATGCTGGTCTCAAACTCGTGAGCTCAGGCAATCCACCCACTTAGGCCTCCCAGAGTGCTAGGATTACAGGCATGAGCCGCTCTGCCAGGCCTTGAGAACCAGTACAATTAATCAAAGTCTGAGTCTAAACTATTGATACAGTTTTGCCATCTTTACAGTAGCTTGTTTATGCCAGCCGGGAAAAAGCCTAGAATGAGCAGTGATGAAGCTGTGAAAGGCATTTTCCACAGTTTGTTGAGAATTGAATGTTTTTCCTTGCAAGAAGCAGTCCAAAGCCTGGAAGAAATGGTAGTCAGTTGATGCGAGGTCTGGTGAACACATTGCATGACTCAGCGTTTCCCAGTCCAGCCTCTGTAGTTTGAGCAGTGTTGTTTGTGTGACAGGTGGTTGAACATTGTCTTGCAAGAGGATTGGCCTGTCTCTATTGACCAGCTAGCTGTTTAATTGCAAGCACCCTCATTATTCCATCCAGCTGGTTGCAGTAGACATCCACTGTGATCGACTGATCAGGTTTCACGAAGCTATAGTGGATATTATCAGCGCTGGACCACCAAACAGACACCATTAGTTTTCTTTGATGAGTATTCAGCTTTAGACTGTGTTTCGGCAGCTCATCTTTATCCAACCATTGTGTCCAACGCTTGTGATTGTCAAAAAGTATCCATTTTCATCACACATTAAAATATGGTGGAGAAATGAGTTGCCTTTCTGTTGTAATGGGAAAGAAAGGCACGCTTTCAGATGATTTATCTTCTGACATTTCTTTAATTCATGCTGAACCCATCTATCCGGACTCTTTACCTTGCTGATTTATTTCCATTGGAATAGTAATGTCAAACCCTGCTGCTAATTCACACATAGGTTGAGACGGACTTGGTTCCACTATAGCTCATCATTATCCACCTTGGTCTCCAGTTGCCCATGAGGCTCATTTTCAAGATTAAACTCACCAGAGTGGAACTTCTCAACCCACGGATGTACCGTCCTTTCATTAGCCACATACTTTTCAAACACTTCGTTGTTATTTCAAGCTGTCTGTGCTGCATTAGTTTCATGATGGACAGAACTCATATTTGAAAATAACATGAATTTTTGACTTATCCATGGTTCAACAAGAATTATTCTAAGAAAATCTAAAAGGTAAGCCAAACCATGCATTTTAAAGAATGAGGATGTGTCTTCACAATAAAATTAAAAGAAGTATCAAAGTGAAATGTCAGAGATATCAACTTTGGAAATCAGACATTTCATACTTAATAAGCTTAATGGGAAACAAAATATTTTACAAGCTACCAATTCTTTTTTTTTTTCTGAGACAGACTCTCACTCTGTCATCCTGGGTAGAGTGCCATGGCATCATAGCTCAAAGCAACTTCAAACTCTGGGATTCAAGCAATCATCTGTCCTCAATATTTCTATTTTTAGTAGAGATGGGGGTCTCACTCTTGCTCAGGCTGGTCTCCAACTCCTGTGTTCAAGCAATCCACCTGCCTCTGCCTCTCAGAGTGCTAGGATTACAGGTGTGAGTCACCACGCCCAGCCACAAGCTAAACATTCTAAGTGATAAGAAAGCACTATTAATAGGCTGTGTTATTGTTTTGTTTTGTTTTTAAAATTTAGGAAAATTTTTCTTTTTTCTGTTTTAAAAATGTTTTTCTTTTCGGTTTTGGGTTTTTTTTGTTTGTTTGTTTTGCTTTGTTTTTAATGGCATGTCTTAGATTCGATGGTGGTGGAAATCAGTAAAATGCAATATTTGAGGCTTGGCGCCTGAAGCTCAACCAGCTAAGGCACTGGCCACATACACCAGAGCTGGCAGGTTCGAATCCAGCCCGAGCCTGCCAAACAGCAATGACAACTACAACCAAAAAATAGCAGGGTGTTGTGGAGTGTGCCTGTAGTCCCAGCTACTTGGAAGGCCAAGGCAAGAGAATTGCTTACACTCAAGAGTTGGACATTGCTGTGAGCTGTGATGCCATGGCACTCTACTGAGGGTGACAGCTTGAGGCTCTGTCTGAAAAAAAAATGCAATATTTGAGCTTCCTGTGAATGTGTCACCACATATACAATTTTCAGAATATTTATGCCACATGTCACATGTCCATCCTAGCTAGTCAGTTGCAGGAAAGGATCAGTCATAGCCACCCAGCTTGTGTTCTTGTCATTGCAAAACAATTTCTCAGCTTCCTTGTGTATAAAATTGTACACAAACGAATGGGTAACATTTTATAACACAGTAAAATTATACCACAGATACCTTTTGGCCCCTAATCGTCAGTTCTAGGTGCTTTGGCCTCCTTTTATTTTTAAGTTTAAGAATGTGAGCAGTTACTCCGATATTCAAAATAAAATATGCTTCTATTTTATTTTCATGCTTCTCAATCCTTGAGCATCCTGAGGTTGCAAGGGAACTTGATAAAAAGAAAATGGTTACCATTTGCAACTCCTTAATTTGACAAAGGAGGATTTTTTCTCTAGGTAGCACCAACAAAGCACACGCGGAGAGAACTTGGGAGGTGAGGCTGGTGTGATAGCAACCATTTCTCAATGTTGTGCTACTTCACAGAGATGGCTCGGACCCTGTCTGAGCCTGGGTGGGCTGCTATTACAAAACTACCATGGATTGGGTGCTTAAACAGCAGAAACGTCTCACATTTCTGGGAGCCAGGAGTCTAAGATTAGGGTTGCCAATGTGGACTCACCTGGGCTTTCTTATCAATTTGCCAAGATCCAGGGCAGAAGGGGAGGGGTGAGTGGTGGGGCTTGAAATCCGTTAGCAGCCAAACATCAAAAATGGAGTCAGGGTGTGGTGGATCATGCCTGACCTGACAACATCTAGCTCTCTGGAGGCTGAGGCAAGAGGATTGCTTGAGGCCAGGAGTTTGAGACCAGTCTGAGCAACATAATGAGACTCTGTCTCTACAAAATAATAATAATAATAATAAAAAGCCAGCAATGGTGGTATGGGCCTTGTAGTCCCAGCTACTTGGAAGGCTGAGGTAGGAGGATGGTTTGAGCCCAGGAGCTGAAGGCTGCAGTGAGTGTTAATACGATGCTACTGCTCTCTAGCTGGGGTGACAGAACAAAACCTTGTGTAAAAGAAATAAATAAATAAAAACAGGGTGGCGCCTGTGGCTCAAAGGAGTAGGGCGCTGGCCCCATATACCAGAGGTGGCAGGTTCAAACCCAACCCCGGCCAAAAAAGAAAATAATAATAATAAAAATAATAAAAACATGGAGTCAGATTCCTTATTACATTAACATTCAATTTCCAATTTGTGTGTTTGTCTTAATAGTTGTGTCATTATCAACTGTTCAACAAAACCAGTCAACAAGTATTTATTCAATACCTACTATGTAATAGGCACTATTCTTGGTGTTGAGTAGTAAAAAAAAGAGCCACAAAATTCTGGAGCACATGAAGCTGCTATTCCAGGGGTGGGGACAGAATGAAAACAAGGAGGTAAACTATGTACGACATGCTCGCTGCTGTGGAAGAACACGATACAGGTGAGTGGGGAGAGTGACGGCCAGGGCCGAGGGGTGTGAGGGCCACTTTAAGTACATGAGCCGTGAAGACCTCACCGAGGCCGAGACTTTTGAGGAAAGATGTGGAGGAAGTTGAGGAGCAATCCAAGCAGACACTTGGGGGAAGCGTGTGCCAAGGCAGAGGGAACAGCAGGTGCAAGGCTCTGAGCAAGCACAATTTTAAACTAAGAGCAGTTTGGATTTTAGTGAGTGAAATGTTGCATGATACTGCACAAGACACATGTGCTACCAAGATACTGGTTTGTCTGCTTTAGATTGTTCCCCTTAAGACTTTTGTTTGACGGACATGTTCCTCTTTGAAAAAGGAAGGGAGGGAAGAAGGGAGGAAAGAGGGAAGGAGAGAAGGAAGAAGGGAGGGGAAGAGGGAGCCGGGGAGAGAGAGAGGGAGGAAAAGAAAGGAAAGGAAGAAGAGAGGGGAGGGAGAGAGGAAGGCAAGGAGGGAAGGAAGGAGAGGAGAAGGGAGGGCGGCGTCCTGGATTCAGAAGGATTAGGGAGCTCCAGGTAATACTGCTGGTCTGGGCCCTTGCTTTCCAACACCTTTACTTGAGGGTCCCACTCCAAGAGCGGCAAGTGATCTTGCCATTGTAATGAAGAAGCTCATCTCTAATAACTCAGTATAACATCATCATGTGCAGGCCCCAGGAACAGAGCCGTAGAGGTCCCTCTCTGCCATTGGACTTGAATGAGGCTTCTGAAGTGCTTCCAGTGCGCCCTTGAAAGGCAGCGAATGATTCACATAAGAGGCGGTTACTGTGAACTAGGAGATGTTGGGATTTCACATCTCTAGTAGGTCTCAGCGTTGCTTACCACTATTTCTGTGCCTTACCCTTCAAATCTCCCCACGTCTGGGCACATGCGTGTGTTAACTATCCTCACAATGGCTCTGTGTTAAGGGTGCTGTTGTTATCACTTCCATTTGCAGACGAGGAAACTGAGGCCGGGAAAGGTGCAGTCACCAAGTTGGAAAGGAACAGAGATGGGGTCTGAAGCCAGGTGGTGGTGGGTTCACTGCAGAGCCTTGCTGTGGCCTGTGCTGGCTGGTAGAACGTCAGGATGTTTCTTGGGGGGGCTGGTCTAAATGTGGCCTTTCCATGGCAAAGTCCCACCAGTGGGCCCTGGGAATCCCCTTTCATTGCCCGTGAAGTTTTCACGGGTCACCGGATCAGTGGCTAACTGACTGACAGGTGTCAGGGGCTTGCTTTTAGCCAGGAAACCCTCCTTGCCGCTGTGCAGATTCTCTCAGGGGCTGGAAGGCTGTCAGATAGACCTGTTAGGTCCTGAGACAGATCACAGTCTGCAGGGGCAGAGAGCAGTACAGCCACTGAGAAGACACATGGCATGTGATGACTCACATGGCAAAGGGAGGGGGCGGGTTCCCGGGACCCAGAACAGGCCCGGCCAGGCTGGTGGGCTTTGTACTCGGATTTCAATGTATAACTGGGTAAGAGCCTCCGTCTTCCTCTGCAATGTGTGTGTTAGGGATTAAATGTGGCCTCCCCTCCCCAGTTTGGATGAGAAGGTCCCGAGCACCACTATTTCAGGATGTGATCTTGTTTGGAAATGGGGTGGTTGCATCTCAACAAGATGAGATCATGATGGAGCAGTGGGAACCCCCAGTTCACGACTGGCACCCCTATGAAAAGGGGAAACTCAGACACAGACAGGCCAAACTTCATGGGAGAATGCCGTGCGAAGACGAAGGCCGAGATCGGGGTGATGCTTCTCGGGAATGATGGTATCTGGGGATACCAGCGTGCTGGGGGAGGGGAATGGGGAAGATTCTCCCTCACAGACCTCGGAGGAAACCAACCCTCCTAACAGCTTGATCTTGGGCTTCTGAGCTCTGTAACTATGAGACAATAAACTCTGCTGTTTCAGCCACTGGTTTGTGGTACTTCGTCACATCAGCCCTAGCAGACTAATACAGCGTGATCAAACACTTATGGAATAGCCTAACTGCTTTTTTATTTTCTTTGGCTGTGACGGAGAATGTCAGGTTCTGTGTTGGGCACTGACTCCTGTTCAAGGCATTGGCACCACAAAGGCGAAGACGTCCTCAAGGACCTCTCAGTCTTCACCTTGGCATCGTCGCTATTGACGTTTCGGCAGTCATTAAGAAGTGGGTAAGTGATAGTTTTTTTGACTTGTAGCCTTATTTCCAAGGGGGTCAGAGACAAAAAATTTAAAAAGTGACAAAGGCAGGAGACAGGAACAATAGTAGTAACAGCAAAACAAAACCAGGTGAGACAAACATCCCAATCTGGGCCACGTGATCCTGTGCACAGATTTGGCCTGAGCATGCTGGTGGGCCAATGCAAGGAGGGAAACACAAGCCTGTGTGGTTCCAAATGGCCATTAGAGTTTCAAAAGCTATTTGAGAGATGCTGAGCTATTTCTTTTTCTTTTCTTTTCTTTCCTTTCCCTTCCTTTTCTTTTTTTTTTTTTTCTTTTCGAGACAGAGTCTCACTCTGTGCCCTGGGGAGAGTGCTGTAGCATCATAGCTCACAGTGACCTCAAACTCTTGGGCTTGATCAAACCTCTTGCCTCAATTTCCCGAGTAGCTGAAACTACAGGCACCTACCACAATGCCTGGTTAAGAGCTATTTCTGGTGCTGAAAGTAGGTAGAGATTTCTGTAAGTGGGTAGAGATTAATGTAAAACTCCCTGGCTAATATCACAGGGGGAAGGATGGGGAGAGAGTCTGTATGGGAAAAATCCAAGTCTGCAACAAACACGTATGCACAAATAGAGTAATGAATGCTTCTGGTATCAGTTAACTCCACAGAAAGGGATAGAGTAGTCAGCAATGGAAAATTTGAGGAATCTGGCCAGCAAATTCTGTGGTGGAATTTCAGCTTCTCTTGAGGCAAGGCAGCCAGACTTCCAGCTGTTAGATTTCCTGGAAAGGCCTGGGTGACAGATGAAGGGGGGTGCAGGGAGGGTCTGAGCCCTGTGTCAGACACACCAGTCTATTCTGGGAACTTCAGGCTGCAGGATGTTCATCCAGTGAGCTCGGAAGTGCTCCCCTGATACTGCCAAGGCCCATTTAAAAATGCTTAATATTTCAGCAAATCCCCAATTTAATTCCCTGTATGTTCCCTACATTTTCTCCATCATTATTGCTGATTACCAGGCTATTTGTGCGAAGGGAGCTATTTGAAGGGAAGAGCAGTTTTCGCCTTTAAATCCACTCACCCAGGGCCTCCGGCTCGCTGCTTCGTGCAATGTAAAACTCCCCTGGCTAACATCGCAGGAGGAAGGATGGGGAGCGAAATAATTAACTGCATCAGGCAAGCGGAGGAAGAAGCAGATTATAAAATGGAAAGTTTTCTCTACCCAATCCAACTTCTTTTTAATCGATGCATGGGAGAGGGTGTGTCTTTATCATTAAGGGACGTGTGTTCTCTGCACGGGAGTCTGTGTGAGAGCCGCCATGAGTGGTGTGCTCACTGCAGCAAGTGGGGCACTCTCAGCAGGGCTCAGCTGAGATAGACTGGACGGACGGGCTGGTGGGGGCCACAGTAGAGAGGCCCAGGTCCACTCCCAGACACCTGGGGCGGGAGGGGCAGGATGTGCAATGAGAAGGTATTGGAGGAGATGGTCTCCAAATGGGACCTTTACTCTGTCGTTCTCTCAGGCAGGTTTTAAACCTCTCAGAATCAAACCTCTTCATCTTCAAATGGGGAAAATATTAATTCCTCCCTCCAAGGGCTATTGGGAGGATTAAATGAAACTGTGAACATAACGAGCTTATTATGGTGCCTCGTACGCAGGGCTCACTCGTGGGGAGCTATTGCTATTATTGTCGACTGACTTAACAGTCCTGAGAGGATGAAGTGATTTACAGATAGGAAACAGAGAGAAGGTCGAATAAATGATGAGGGCCATAAATAGCTGGAAAGTGGCCAACCAGTGGTTGGCAGCCAGTAGCTCTGATTGATCCCAGAATCTCTCTCTCTCCACCTGCATACTCCAAGTACAAATACATTCAGTAGGAAGTTTTAAAGCTCTGGGTTTCTGTATCTCTGGGATGTTTGTGTAGACTTCATCTTTAAGCCTGAAGAGTAGAAACTAGTGGCCTATATTTTTCCTTTTTAGACCACATTTAACCCAATCCAAGGAATAATCGGTGGCACTGACCTAAAGGTCCCAATCCAGAAAATACTCCCTTCCTTCCTATATTCAGGGGCGGAATATATTTCCCAGAACTTTGAATTTGAAATTGGCCATGTGAATTCTTTGGTTGATGGAATATTGGCAGATACCACTGGAACAGACAGGTGAAATAAGCTCTCAGTTGTGTCCGTGAGAAGAACAAAGCCCGCTATCCACTGGATCCAGAAGAGTGAGAAAGGGTTGGAACAGACATTTCTGAACCCAGGAATTGCAGCCTAGCTAAGCCAACCTGTGGACACATGAACAAGAGAGAAAATGTGTATTGAAAGTTGCTGAGTTGGCTCGGCGCCTGTGGCTCAATCGGCTAAGGCGCCAGCCACGTACACCTAAGGTGGCGGGTTCGAATCCCCAGCCCGGGCCCGCCAAACAACAATAATGGCTGCAACCAAAAAATGGCTGGGTGTTGTGGCGGGCACCTGTGGTCCCAGCTACTTGGGAGGCAGAGGCAGGAGACTCGCTTGAGCCCAGGAGTTGGAGGTTGCTATGAGCTGTGATGCCATGGCACTCTACCCAGGAGGACAGCTTGAGGCTCCGTCTCAAAAAAAAAAAAAAAAAAAAAATCCTTTCATATCCACCATTTCACTAGATCGTCCTAATACTATGGGTAAGATTTTAATCGGGATGTATTATCCTCACTGGATGGATGAGGAAACTGAGGCATGGACAAGTTAAGGAGTTCAACCAAAATCAGACCAATTCACATTTGTGACTATCGCCCACCGGTTAATTAAACCCAGATAGAACTCAGTTTGAATCACAGCTCTGCCACTTATCAGCTGGGTGTCTCAGGCAAATGGCTTCATTTCTCTGTGCCTCAGTTTCCTCACTTGACTGATGGGGATATTGTAAGTACCTCTCCCAGACTTATTATGAGAATCAAATATGCTAATATATGTAAGGAAATTAATGTGATGCTTGGATCACAAGGAGCCATCCGTAAGTAGTAGCTGCCGTGACTACTCTCGTTTTTATTGCTACTGACATTGGAACAGGTGTCTTTTCTCTCCTTTCCCCTCATTTGCGCCTTGTCCTCAGGGCAGGTGAATTCCATCCTCTGTCTCTCCCTTCTGGGAAGGTTATGAGGAACATGTCTCGCCTTCTCTCCTCCCCATTTTCACTCCTCTCCATGTGGACGTTGGCAGCCCAACTGGTCAGAAAATGGAAATGACGAAAACAGCTTTTTATTGGTGAGTGGAGCCACGCCTGCGTTTCACCTGCCGTCTCCTTCTCTCGTGTCTGGGAGGCTGAGGAAAGCTCTTTCACTCTTCAGGCACATCTAAAAATGCGGATCTGAAGTCCCAGGATTTAGTTCCAATATCAAAGGTGAATGTCCTAATTCAGCCTCAGAATCAGGTCACATTTTTCCACTGCAGCTGTCTCAAGTTCAGCACTGGATATTTATGTAAGTCCTTGCTTTTTTGTTCGGTTATTAGTTTGCTACACTGTTTACACATCACCTTGGTAGGATGTCCAACAGTCCTGGTTTGTCCAGGACTGAAGGGGCTCCCAGGATACAGAAATGTCCGTGCTAAAACTGGAAACGTCCTACACAAATGAAGACCAGTTGGTCACTGATAGGATTTGGATGGTTATCTCCTCCAAATCTCATAGTGAAAAATCGATCCTCAACGTGGAAGGTAGGACCTGGTGGAGGTGTTTGTGTCACAGGAGTGGATCCTTCATGAATGGCTTGGCATCCTTCTCAGGGTAATGAGTGAGTTCTCACTCTATTAGTTCATGAGAGAGTTTGTTGTTTAAAAGAACTCAGCACTCCCCCTTCCTCCTCTCTCTTGCTCCCTTGCTCGCCCTGTGACACACCTGCTCCCTCTTTGCCTTGATCGGAAGCTCACCAGATGTTTCCTGTACAGGCTGCAGAACCCTGAGCCACATAAACCTCTTTTCTTTGTAAATTACTGAATTTATCCTTTATTGCAATGCAAAATAGACTAACATGGTCACTCTGTGCATTGGTTTCAAACTTTGAAGTGATGGGTGACATAGTACACTCTATAAACAAACAATAATGATAGTAGGAATAGTAACACTGGTGATAAAATGTGAAAACTGTAGGCCCTTTGAAAAATCAAACAACAACAACAACAAAAAGTAGAGAAGAAAATTGATCTCATCACTCAGGGAGCCCCCCAGCCAGGTCCACAGGGACACATCCTTATGTCTGGTCAAGAGCACGTCACTGACATAGACTTCAACATGCAAGGTGTCTTCTTGGCATGGTGTGCAGTGCGGCGTGTCAACCTCGACCACAACATCACTGATCTCTTTTGTCATCTTCTCACCCGTGACAGTAGGGGAAAGTTCTGGGGCAGAGAATGGGGTGTTGGTGCTGCTCTTTGATGATGAGAATTTATTTGATTCAACCGTCAGAACATTCCAAAGGGTAAGGGCCAAGATGACGCTTCTTGTATTTGAACCCAGGGCCATCCCTGATTTCCTTTATTTCTTCAGCTGCCTGTCTAGTACTCTTGTATTTCAAATGTTGGGATGTGGAACTTAAGTGGACGAGATCTGCTCTCACTCGGTGGGTGTTAACGCTCCAGGGGAACAGCTGAAGGGCAGTCAACTCCCCATTCACACCCTCTTACCTCCTGTCCTAACAGTATGTGTTTGGAGAGCGGGAGAGGATCGTAATAGTTTTATAAAAATTGCTGATAATTGGGTTTAACTGAGCAGCAGGAAAACCATTAGCAAATGCCACCCCTTTTATAGCACCCCCTGAAGACATGAAAAGGAAGAAGAAAAATAAAGAAATACGTAGCATGAATCCAGAACACCCAATATTGTCCAATAAGAAGGATTTAAAACAGCACACGGAAATGATGAAGAGAACTCTGCCGAGTTGAGAACATCCCCTGTCAGCAAATCAAATAGACTCAGCAAGTTTCAGGAACAAATAAGAAGAAAAGACAGACACCTCACAGAAGTATGGGTAAAAGTTTCAAAGTTCAAGGATAAAGGCCTAAGTGTATCTGGGTCATTACGGAAATCCTGAGCTACACAAAAATCAAGAAACATAATCCGTGCAGATGAAAACACTTGAGGCCCCTCCCAGCAACATTCATAAGCTGAGCAAGTTGAAACTCGCCCAGGTGAATCACAAAGAACACTGTCAACTGTCTCTTGGGAGGGACATAATGGACCGTAACAGTCTAGCTCAAAGTTCTGTAGTGACCCACGTATTAGAAGGTAGAGGAGAAAAGTGACCATCTATTCAGCAACTGAACTGTGGACATAATAAAGACAGTGATGCTGTCTCCTTGAACTTTGCCATGTCCCCCCCACCTCTATAATGCATGGCGCATAGACGTTGCTCAGTAAGTGTCTGTTGAATGAGTAAACAAACAGATATCATAGGACAATTTAAGTCTTGCCCAATTTAGCCATTTTTATAGTATTTCAGCCACAATCACAATGCCCGGGTCTGCTGGTTCAGCGAGGAATATTTAGTCGAGGAAACTGAAATTCAGCAAGGTGATGCTGTTGTTTGAATATTCAGCACTTAATGGAGCTAGACTGAGAATCCAGGTGTTCCATCTCCTAGATCTGGGCCCCTGCAATGAATACTTAAAAGCATTCCTTATGCATTTTCAGGCCTGCTGCCTTCCCCTTCTCTTTAGTGAATGTGTCACGGGGGGTTTACCACATGCAACACATATATAAGCCAGCTGTCCCTGTGGTGATCACAGTCTGGGAGGCCTAATAGACACCCACAGGGCACACATATAAATAAATCAGCCATGTTGACCCATAAAGAAATTCCATGTGATAACCTAGCCCTGGGCAATGAAATCTTGATTCACACAGATCTATTTTCCTTGGTGGGCCTCGGATAATTTTTCACCCAGACTGTAATGTGATGGTGAGGCTCACAGACATCCATAAAAAATTCAGCAGGAATCCAATCCTTATTCTGAAGGACTAGTGGCGTCCTGTCTCTCCTCCTGCCTCCCAGCCTCCTCTCCAGCACCACACACAAGCCCCTTCTATCTTTTCGTGTTATGAAAAGGAAAAATCTATTTTCTGATAATGGTCCTTAACTCCTGGGGCATTTTTCTGCTTACATAGTATGGCATTTTTCAGTCTGGGTGGCATTCATTCTAATCTCTCTCTCTCTGACTTCCTCTCCCCGACTGTCTCTTCATCCTCATCTCTATTAGAGCAAGACAGACCAAACCAGCAACCCACCCACCAAGAATGGGGGGAAAGTATACAGGAAAAGAGGTGGAGTTCCTTTCTGTTTTCACCAACAGGAGGCGCCAATCTCTCCTTTGCTTTGACATCTGTTGTTCCCATCACAATCCATTTCTAAGACCCTTCCGAAGTGAGACAAAATATTTTTTGCGGGTGCCCATATTCCCCAGAAGAGTGAGTGGCTAAGGTAAAGAGGACAGGCAAGGAGCTCACCCCAAACAGCACCCTCACCATCATCCCGTTCCTGGACACAGTTGGCTAGAGCAGTGGGTGCCGACCTCAGGCGCAGGTGAACATCACAGACCATTTGGCGACGCCGTTCTCCTTTCTGTCCTGTCTCTCCTTTGTTTCCTTCTCCTCCCTTTGTGCTTCCCAAACGGATACTGAGATGACCCTCAGAACGTACACATGGAGGGAAAATTGGATTGTTTCTTTTTCAACCCCAAGATTTTCTGTTTCTGCTAGAAGTTGGGGAAGAGCAACTGTCACAAGCCAGAGACACACTGGAGAATGCCAGCAGGATGTAGGATTGACAGGGTGAGCGTGGAAGGAAGCCCACACTCAGCTGCAAGCCTCTGTATGCTAAAAACACGGCACCTGGATGCAAATGGAACAGTTTCTGCCTGAACCTTACCAATACCTGGCTGGAAGCCAGGGTGGGCTACAAAGTCATCGAGACACAATTTTGGGACCCACCCGTATCTTTGGAGAGCAAAGGGGAGCCAATGGCCAGTGAATCCATGGCACTGACTCATAGTGTAACTGGAGGGTGAGAAACATAGGGACACTTCTGGGATCTTGCTGACCAAAGACTGAGGCCATTTCTGGTTCCCCTACAAACGAGAAAAAGAAACTCTTCTATGCAGGCAAAACTCTTCACCAAACATATCTTTAGCTCTGTCTGCCTCTCTTATCTCTCTAAGCAGGTGAATCTCTGAAAAGGAATAGGAAAATCACAACGAAAGTCTCCCCTTTCCCTTCATAGGGTCTGAAATATCCAATTAAAGATCGACAAAATCCCTCCCAGATCCCGTACGGACCTCTAATTTATGGTAAGTAATGACTTCACTCTGTAAGTGAAGCAGACAGATGAAAATATTTGGTCACATGAAAAGACCCAAAGTACAGAAGAAAGGCATAAAGGAGAAGACGTGACCACACTTCAAACATACTACAAACAGAAAGGTTTAGGAATGTTCTTGATAAGATGAAAGATCACATCTGTGTAACTAGAGATAACCAGGGAGGGATACCTAAGCCACCCGGAAAGTGCCATGGAAATGAAAAACGTGCTGGCCAAATAAAATTTCAATAGAAGCATTAAACAGTGGGTTGCATATTATGAAGGATCAATACTTAAAAGCCTAAAATAATCTCTCCTTCTCCAGAAAGATGAAAAAGAAAAAGGAAAAATGAGAGACACAGAGAATGGATCCAAATGCCCAAAATTATAGAAGGGGAAGAAGAAGTAAGAGTTCTAAGAAATAATGAAGAAAAGCTTGCTGAGCTGAATAATAACTTCTATCTGAAGACCAGTACTTCAGCCAGGTCCAGGTAAAATTAATGAGAAGGGACAAACACCTAGATATATGAATGAAACTTCTTCAGTTTTAATAACAAAGAAATGATTCTGCCAGCAAAGCAGAAAAGCTACTACCAAGAAACCAAAAAACCCAGGGAGACCCAAATTTCTCCTCTACAATAGAACAGTGGCAGGTTTGAGAAGAAAAAACTGTGACCCAAGAATTGTATTTTTTGAAAGCGAGTCTTCCAATTAAAGGGAAAAAGACCACAGTTTTAAAATTCAAGGGTTTTTTTTTTTAATCAATACATTCTGAAGAAATGATTCAAAATGTATACTGTGGCCAAGTGAGAAGTTAATCATAATAATTATGTAGCTCACACAGAAAATGGGGTATCAAAGAAGCATGAAAATTCCTTCTCATAAAACATGATGTTATATTGCTTATGACTGTACGCGTAAAGGGATTGAATTTCGGCACTAAAACACCAATATCCTCAGCTGTGCGTCAAAAATTTAAAAAAAAATAAAAAATTAAAATCCAAATCTACTCAGTGCTTTTTTGTAAGAGATGCACCTTGAAAATGAAACAAAATGATTGAAAATAAAGGTATGGCTAAAGAGCTATCAGACAAACAAAAGGAAACCTGGGGTCAAAGAGGGGGGTTCGTATGTGCAGGAGACCCAAGCCCTGTGAGATATTATACTGCAGATGTTTATGTATTAAATGGCACAGATTCAATAAAGCATGAAGTATAAAAATAAAAATACATGTAGAAATGGCCAAGTCATAATTTTGTCAGAATACTTTAACTTTCTTTAATACATCAAGTAGGTGAAAATTAGTAAGTCTGAGTAATATTTATGCACTCAATTCTTAGTGTTTTGAAGAGGAAGCAATGATTCTTGAACAACAACAGATTATTTATTTAAAAGAATACAAATCCCCAACCTTAGAATTCCTCTGACTGTGGTGGAGGCTGGAATGCCCCATGCAGATTCACTTTCAAGAAGGAAGGACGGATTCTCCTAGCTGCTGGGACTTCTTTCAGCAGAAAGCACTCAGCTTTCAGCCCCTTTAGGCCCCACTGCAGAGGCCAGCCGTGTCTCCTTCCTGAGGCAGCCTACATTCATTGATTGAGATGAGGAATAAAGGCCCATCCTTTCATCCCCAACTCCAGGCAACCCTGAAAGGTCCTTAGAGTTCTCTGAGGGGTGGGTCGAGTCCTCCACTGAGATGTCACTGGAGCTCAGCCTCCCTCTCTTCCTAGTGCTGCTCTATTCCTTTCCCTTCCACAAGTGTCCCTTGACCCCAAGGTCACTTGCTCACTTGTCCCCAGCATGCCAATCTCCATCTCAGATCCTATTGTCTGGGTGACCCAATATGTGAAACATACCATATTCCATTAATACTAGAATTGCTTCTAAAATAATTATAAGGAAAAAAAAGTGGTTGTTTCCATATAATATGAGTGTATGTATATTATATATATTATATATAGTTACTAAACCAAGACTAAAAACTTTGTAGCTAACTTTGAGCATATTAACTCTGGGAAAATGACGTTATCAAATTTACTAACATGTGCTGCTAATTCTATACTCAGAAGTAAATTCATAGTGTTAAGTGCTTTATTATTATATAAAAAAGTGAGAAAACTCAATAATCCAAAAAAAAATCAATCTAATGAGATGGAGGAGGAACTTTAAAAGACATCTAAAGAGATCAGAAAAATAATTTTTAGAGCTGCATTCTGAGGTATACATAGGTGATAAAATGTGGTCTCTAGATCTTTCTTTTCTTTTTTTTTTTTTTTTGAGACGGAGCCTCAAGCTATCCCCCTAGGTAGAGTGCCATGGCATCACAGCTCATAGCAACCTCCAACTCCTGGGCTCAAGCGAGTCTCCTGCCTCCGCCTCCCAAGTAGCTGGGACCACA
>CAUYQV010087788.1:0-13143 GCA_963574575.1 Galagoides demidoff | reverse complement strand
GGGTAGAGTGCCGTGGCATCACAGCTTACAGCTCCTGGGCTCAAGCAAGTCTCCTGCCTCAGCCTCCCAAGTAGCTGGGACCACAGGTGCCCGCCACAATGCCCAGCTATTTTTTGGTTGCAGCCATCATTGTTGTTTGGCAGGCCTGGGCTAGATTCAAACCCGCTACCTTAGGTGTATGTGGCTGGCACCTTAGCCACTTGAGCCACAGGTGCTGAGATGACGTGGGTGTTCTTAATTAAAAATTTGGTCTATATGGAGCAACAAAATTTTCATAGAATGCAAAAATATTATTGTAATATACATATTTTTAATTTCAATATAAGTACAATTTACAAATTTAATACATTAAAAATATATGTATATGGTGGTACCTGTGGCTCAAAGGAGAAGGGGGCCAGCCCCATACGCTGAAGGCCCTGGCCAAAAAAAAAAAAAATTATGTATAGTATTATTTTATTCTTTGGCATATTTCTCATTTGAGTGAATTTTTTTCAGTAGATTGCGGTCGTTGTTTAAAATGTCATGAAATTTTTCACAAGAATTTGTTAAATTATATTTCACACATAAAATGGCTTTCAAAGTCTCAATACTTAATTGTGATTTTTCTGATGTCCACACTTTATTTACCATAGGAAAAAATGTGTTCAGTCACAGCATTAGTTCCTGGTAAGGACAGTGCATAGCCCACAATTCTTAGTGCATTATTGTATGGAACATGGTTTGTTTTAAAATGATGAAATATTTCTAAACATTTCTTCTCTATTGTGATTTTTGCTGATGCCTAAGAGTTAACCTTTTCCTTATTGATATTTTTTTTAATAATGATACCTCGTATGTCGTAAGTGTCACTTTCAGGGCCGGTGCTAGACTTTTTGCTACCACTATAAAATATAAATAATACAAGTACTATCTGCTAAATTCATGAAATAAATAAATAAATTACTTACCTAAATTATCTGAATAGCTGATTTGTTGATATCACTTGTTTAACTAGCACTAGCATGCAGTACAATGTGTATCATCTGAGAGACAGTTACAAAATGTTTTCGTGGTTGCCAATGCCAGAAAATATCATTGTTCATTAAGTCCAAACAATGGTGGTCAAATTCTAACAACTGATCAACAATGCAAACTTTGATATGCAGTTCTCAATAATCAGTTCTCAACAATTATTTGTTATTATTAAAGTTTAACATTATAAAATTAACAAGAATAATATAAAATTCATATCCTGGCAAAATAGCCACATGGCAGTGTTCGGACCAGTATTGCTGCTGAGAGACCACCACATACATGTAAAGACAAAAAGTGCTTTATTTTGCAAGCATAGGCCTGGGCCACTCTTCTTTCAGCATGGCTAGAGGAAGGGTGACCCCCTAGTGAAGCAAGCTGAGGTTTTTAAAGCGCATAGAGGAATTTCATTGGGTGTTTTGTTGGGCCGGCTGCTATTGGCTGAGCTGTTTATGGTTAGGGACACTCTAGAGAGGGGGGCTACTTGTTTGTTCCAGACAGTTTGGCCCCTTCTGAGCTAATTGTCCTTGCCTAGAAGTGAGGGAGGGAGCCAGTCTCCTTCTGATACTGATATCACCTGGACAACCTTGCCCAGGACAGGAGTAGGGCGTTTACATTAGCCTTTTCATTTTCAAATGAAGTTACATTAACCTTTTCAGCAGCCTACTTTCTCCCACCATTCCCTAGCTTGTCGTGCATTCTATCCAAAAATCGGGACTTTTTAAAAATGCCATGGGATGTGGGACAAATTGTTAAAAATTGGGACTGTCCCACCAAAAGTGAGATGTCTGGTCACCCTAAGTTTGGAGGAATTGGGAAGGAAAATGGATGAAGCTTGAAGTAAGGCCTGCTTGGGTTTCATATAGGGTTGAGAGAGGGAAGGCTCAGGGAGCAAAGGTTCATTATGGTCCCCAATGGCTACCTGATATAGTGGCTTAGCTAAAATGCCAATGTTGGGAGTCCATAGATGGAAGACATTAGCCAAGCCAACAAAGGATAGAAGACCTGTTTTAGAGGTGGGAAGGGATAAGGTGGCAATAAGTTGTTTCCATTTCAGAGTTAAGCTCTGGGTAAAATGGGTAAGAGAGATGCTGAGGTAGGTGACCTGGGTCTTGATTAATTGAGATTTTTTTTGGATGAAACCCTATAACCCAGATTCCCAAGGTAGTTTAAGAGCGAGATGGTATCCAAGATCAAAGCAGTGAGGGAAGGACTGCAAAGGAGTAAATCATTGATATATTAAATAACAAATAATGATAATGGTTCATTTTTTAAAGATCTGAGGCTGAGGCTTGGGCCAAAAGGTGTAGAATGTCCCTGCATCCCTGGAGGGGGGACTGTCCACGTTAGTTGTTGAGTTAATTTGGTGTCCAGGTCAGACAAGGTAAAGTCTTGGGAGTTGGGTTAAAGAGGGATAGAGAAAATCTGTCTTCTAAGACTGTAAGGGGTATGGTGGAAGGAGAAATAACAGAGAGGAGGGTATAGGGGTTTGGGGTGAGGGGAGTAATAGGGTCAGTGGTCTCCTTGATTGCTTGAAGATCTTGGACTGGTCAGAAGGAGCCATCAAGTTTGGAGGCTGGTAGGATAGGAGTTTTGCATGGGGAGGAAGTGGGTCATATAATGTTTTATTTTCCTTTTTTCTTTAGTAAATGATTGATAACTGGTTCAAGTTCTTTTATAGCATAGGATTTAAGGGGATACTGAGTTTTGTTGAGGAGATGGGAAGGATAACCATAATGAACTGATGGTGTAGAGCAATTGAGGATGTAAGTGTGTCCCAACATTTATGATTAACCTGAACTAAAGTCTTTGGGAGAGACATTTGTGTAGAGGGGGAGAGGCCTTATAAGAGATTAACAGAAGTGTGGGAAGCTGAGAGGCATTATTGGTTTTGGGCGCTGGGCATAAGGTTAAAGGGGCTCTGAATCTAGATAGTAGGTCCTGACCAAGCAGGGTAGCGGGGGCATTTAGAAATTATCAGGAAATAATGGGAGAATGTCAGGTGTTCTAACTGATGGTTTAGAGGTGGAGTTTTAAGTGAGGGAAAGGGGATTATATCAAGCCCAACCACAGAAATGGAAGTGAGTAGTGGTCCTGAAAAAATCAGCAATGCTGAGAATGTGATCCCTGTGTCCATGAGGAAGGATATTCTCTTACAAGCAACTAGAGGACAACCTGGGGCTCTGCAAGTAAGATATTAATGGTATCTATTACTGAAAGATATCTGAAAGACAAAGGTATCTGAAAGATACCTTACTGAAAGGCATAAGGTAGGGGTGCAGTAATGGTATCTATTATCTGAAAGCCTGGGCCCCTTCAGTCTTCAGTAGCTAGTCCCAGGAATTTAGGCAGCCCAAATTCCAGCTCAGTTCGCAGTCGTGGATGGGCTGACTCCATTCCCTGCATCCTGGGGACACTTATCCTTCCAGTGATCTTGAACACCATGGATTGGGCAGAGTCTGAGTGGAGCACCAGGGTTAGGGTAATAGCGAGCCCAGGATCCCTGTTTGCCACACTTGTAGCAAAGACCTTGAGGCTGTGAAGAGTGAGGCAGGTGTTTAGGTTGCCTAGTAGAGCCCATTCTCTGTCGCTTGAGGACAGAGGGCAGCATCCAGTACCTAGTCTTGGCCACCTCCTCCTTTCTGTTATAGAACTTGAGTGCCAGTTTACCTAATTCATTTTAGGGAGCCTAGGGTTCTTTGAGTTTCTGAAGCTTTTTTTTTAAATATCTGAAGGTGATTGAAAAATAACTTGGGTATTTAGGGACAGCCACCAAGCCTCAGATTTAGAGTCAACGTTGGGGTATATTTTATGAGGATTTCAATCAAGGTATCTGCAAAAGCTGCAGCCCAAATGTTTTATCACCCCTTCAGGAGTGGTGGTAGAGGAAAGCAGTACATAAGTGTTCTGCCACAAGAGGGCATAGGACGGAGGTAAATACTGAAATTTTTTAAATTAGATAGGATAATTTGTAAAGAACCCAAGGCACTTTTCAATTTGGGATATATCTTCTAGGTTAAAGAGGAGATGGATTCTGATAATTCCTTCAGCTTCTGTTACTTCACATAAGGGTAAATTAGCTTCTGGAGGTTGCCCCTGAGAATGGGCATGTGGAGGAGAAAAGGAGTAAGGTGGAGAGAGAGAAGAAAGAGGGTCAGGTGGAGAGGTTGGAGTTGTAGGATTTGGGAAGTGAGTGGGAGCAAAAGGATCAGGAGATAGAAAGGCAGAAGGTGGGGGTGCAGAAGGTCGGTGAGTTTGATGTCTGAGTCAGAGGTGGAAGGTTGAGGTGGCAGCTGTTGAGAAGGAGAATTTGACAGGTAGTACAAGTCTGGCAGAATGAAGGATGACTCCAAAAGAAAAAGGAACCTGAATATAGGAGACTCCTACTTGCCATTGTGAGTTGTAAAATTTTAAATATCACTGAGAATATTTAAATTAAAAGTGCCATTCTGGACTATTGATTTCTATTACTTAGTGCACATTGGGACCAGACAGTGTTTTGGAGGAATCATTTCAGTTTGATATCTCCTTTAAACCCAGGATTTCCAGGTATTTTTAGGAGATGGTTCAGTGATGTGTGTTGGGAGGGGATAGAATAATGACTGCCATGACATGTGAGTAAAGACAAGGAATGGAGTGTGGAGGCTCACTAGAGGGGAGGCAGGCTTCCATGCCTCACCCATGCAGCCAAGAAGGCAAAGTCTACAGAATCCCAACCATGTCTCTCAGGCATCCTTGAGGGAAAGAGTTGGTGGTGGTTAGGATACTGATCCCAGATCCTGAGGGAAAATCCTAACATAGCATTAGAATTTTCAGGGAAAGAAAGATGTTGGCAGAATGAGTAATCCTGGCAGTGGAACTCCTTCCTTCAACATAGCTGGTACTAAGGAATTAGTGTGCAGTGGTGGACATCAAGAAGGCCACAGCAATGTGGGTTGTCCCTTGACTGCTCTCACTATCTCCTTTCCTGACCAATGCACAATAAAGATGAGAAGTTCTGGCCTAGAAACAGGGGAAAGATCTGCAAGAAATGGGAGGAAGCCAGGCTAGGGACAAGTGAAAACTTTAATAGAGGGAGAAAGAAGGATGAACTCTAACCATGTGTCAGAACCAGTCCCCCCACAGCTGCAAAAGGTTTTTATTAGCCTTATCTATAGCTAAAATGGGGAAGTGATTCCAGTGTACTGCCCAGGACTCTTCTCTAGTGTGCATCAGGATTATGGGTGTACATGAGTTGGATGTTTCCCAGAAACTCTATTCTTGAAGCAGTCCAGGAGGGGATTGCTTGTTTTTTAAACTGGTTGCACTTTTGTCACAATTATGACAATTTCTTTCCCATACTCACCAAATGTACTAAATAATGAACTAATGACCAATCCCAGAGTGATGGAGAAATGTGATTTTCATACAAAGAATTAAAAGTAGCTTTCCCAAAGAAGCCCAGTGAACATCAAGACAACACAAAGAAGGAATTCAGAAGCCTTCTAGAGAAAATTTAACACAGAAATTGAAATAATAAAAGTATCAAGGAGAAATTTTGAAGCTTAAAAATTCAACTGATACTTTGAGTAATGTATCAGAGACTCCCAACATCAGAATTGACCAAGCAGAAGAAAGAATTAGTGAGTTTCAAGACAGACTGTTTGAAAATACACAGAAGAGAAATAAAAAAAATAAATAAAAAAGAAGGAGGCACACCCACAAGATTTAAAAAAAAAAAAAAAACCTTAAAATAAAAACCAAATAGTTATTGGTCTCAAGGCAGAGGAAGAGAGAAATCAGAGTAGAAACAATTAAATAATGACAGGTAACTTTCCAAAGCTAGAGAAAGATATAAATCTCCAGGTACAAGAAGATCATAGAACAGCAAGCTCATTCAACCCCACAAGACTACCTCAAGGCATTTAATAATCAAGCTCCCAAAGGTCATGAATAAAGAAAAGCTCCTAAGGGAAGCAGGAAAAAAGAAAAGAAATAAAAAAGAGCTCCAAGGAATCAAGCAGCAGACGTTTCAGTGGAAATCTTATAGGCCAGGAAAGAGGGGCATGATATGTTTCAAGTTCCAAAGGAAAAAAATTAAACCTAGAATATTATGTTCTATGAAAATATCCTTCAAACACGAAGGAGAAGCAAACATTTTCCCAGGCAAACAAAGATGATGGATTTCATCAACACCAGACCTGTCTTAAAAAAAAAAAAAATATGTATAGGAGCTCCTCAATATGAAGGAAAAGTACAGAAGAATTGTAAGTAATCATCTGAATGTATACAACTCTCTGGTAAATGTAAGTAATAAATATAGAATATTTATTGTTGTAATTGCTGTATATGTCCCACTTATATCTTAATCAAGAAGAATAAAGATCAAACTTATCAAAAATAACTACAACAATATTTTGAGAGCTAGATAGTGTAAAAAAGTATTAAAAAGATAAAGATGGAGACAATCAAAAGTTAAAAAGCTGAGGGGAATGTGGATTTATTTTTAATTATTTATTTATTTATTTTTGCATTTGTCATTTTTTATTAAATCATAGCTATGTACATTAATGCAATCATGGGGTACAATGTGCTGGTTTTATATACAATTTGAAATATTTTCATCAAATTGGTTAACATAGCCTTCACAGCATTTTCTTAGTTATTGTGTTAAGACATTTATATTCTACATTTAGTAAATTTCACATGTACTTGTAAGATGCACCATAAGTGTGGTCCCACAAATTATTTAAAAGGTAGAATTTCATTTAGATTTCCCTTTGATTATTTATTTCTTTATAAGCAGAATTGTCATATGTTTAAAATATTTAATTTTAAAACAATTTTTACAAGCCTGATGGTAATCTCAAATCAAAAACCTATAATAAATATGCAAAAATAAAAAAAAAACCCAAGAAAATAAAACATAGAAAATCACTTTTAACGAAAGAATACAGGAAAGAACAAGGAAGAGAGGACCACAAAGCAACCAGAAATCAAATAACATAGCAGAAGTAGGATCTTACTAACACTTTCCAAACTCTGTGTCTCCAATCAAAAGACACAGAGTGACTAAATGGAAAAAGACAAGAAACCCACTTCACCTAGAAACACACGCAGTATACTGCTAAGAAAGGGATGTAAAATTATATTTTATTCAAATGAAAACCAAAAAGTTAAAAAGCAGGAATAACTATACTTCTGTTTGATAAAATATATTTCAAGACAAAAACTTCAAAAAGACACAAAAATGTCATTATATAATGAAAAATGGGTCAAGTCAGCAAGAAGATATAACAATTTGAAACATACATGCACCTAACACTGTAGCTCCCAGATATAAAAAGCAAATATTGTCATAGCTAAAGAAAGGGACAGACTCCATTACAAAAATCACTGGAGACCGCAACAGCACTTCACTTTCAACATTGAAGATATCATCCAGATAGGAAAATTAACAAAGGAACATTGGACTTCATCTGCAAAATAGAACAAATTGACCTAATGATTAGGTTAATTGACCTAGAACAATTGACCTGTTCTGCAGTAAACCCTTCTGGGATTTACTTAACATCTACAGAATATATACTTCTCTTAAGCTCAAAGATCATTCACAAGGATAGATAATATGTTAAGCCATAAAACAAGTCTTAAATTAAAAATATTAATGCATATAAAGTATTTTCTCTAACCATAATTGAATTAAATTAGAAATCAAGAGCAATTGGAATAGTTAAAACTATACAAACACATTAAAATTAAATAATATACTCCTGAATAATGAGTGGTTTAAGAAAGAGATAAAGAATAAAAATTTAAAAATTGTCAGAAGATACGAAATTGGAAATACAACATATCAAAACCCATGGAACACAGCAAATGCAGTAAGAGGAAAGATTATTACAATGAATACTTACCTCAAAAGGTAGAATATCTTCAAATAAACAACCTAATAGTGCATCTTAAAGAACTATGAAAATAAGAGCAAATAATACCCAAATTAGTAGAAAAAAAATGTAGATTAGACCAGAAATAAATGAAATTAAAAAAAAATAAAAAGTTAATGTTTTGAAAAGATAAGTAAAATTAACAAATTTAGCTAGACTATGTAACAAAAAATAGAGTGAAAACCCAAATAAACAACATGAAGAGGAAAAATGAGGCATTGCAAGTGAAAATGCAGAAATTCAAAGTATCATTAAAGACTACCATAAATAACTATATATCAATAGATTGGAAAGCATAAGAAATGGGTAAATTCCTGGACACATACAGCCTACCAAGATTGAACCAGGAAAATATCCAAAACCTAAATAAACCAATAACAATAATATTATAGAAGCAGTAATAAGTTTGTCATCAAAGAAAAGCTCAGGACCGTAGAGCTATACTGTTGAATTCTACCAAGCATTCAAAGGAAAACTAATGTAAATCATACTTAAACTATTCCAAAAAAATTGTGGAGGAAGGAATACTTCCAAACTTACTCCAGAAGGCTTCTATGACATTCATATCAAAAACCAAAGACACATACACAGACACACACACACACAAGAAAACTACATGTCACTATCCCTAATAAACCTAGATTCAAAAATCCTCAACAAATCACTAGAAACCAAATTCAACAACACATTAAAATTGTTATTCACCATGAAAAAATGGGATTTATTCTATGGATACAAGGATGATTCAACATACAAAAATCGATCAATAGGATACATCATATCAACAGAACAAAAGACATAAACCATATAATTATTTTAATTGACACTGAAAAAGCATTGGATAAAATTTAACATCTCCTCTTCATAAAAATTCTCAAAATACTGAGTATAGATGTACCTTACCTAAACATGATAGAAACCATATAAGACAGGCCCATAGTGAATATCATACTGAATGGGAAAAAACTAAAAGCCTTTCATCTCAGATATAGAATTAGATATGGATGTCCATTTTCATAATTGTTACTCAAAATAGTTTTGGAAGTTCTAGCTAGGGCAATCAGATAAGAGAAAGACAGAAAAGGCATCCAAATTGGAAAGGAAGATAATGAATTACACTTGTGGATTATATATATTTTTTTCATCTAGTGAAACCTAAGGATGCCACAAGAAACTGTTAGAACTGATAAACAAATTTAGTAAAAATTTCAAGATACAAAATCAGTATAGAAAAATTAGCAGCATTTTTACATGCCAACAATAGTCAATCTGCAAAAGAAACCAAGACGGTAATCCCACTTACATTAACTACAAGTAAAATAAAATAACTAGGAATAAATTTAACCAAAGAATAAAAAATCTACATAATGAAAATTATAAAACATTGACAAAAGTGATTGAAAAGGACATAAAAAATAAAACTAGAAGAATTAATGTTGTTAAAAATGTAACTGGAATAACCAATACTGTTAAAATATTCATGCTACTGAAAGCAATCTGCAAATTCAATGCAATTTTCATTAAAATATCAATATCTATTTCTTCACAGAAATAGAAAAAAAATAAAAAATAAACCTAAAATTTATACAGAATGATAAAAAGATCCAGAATAGCTAAAGCTACTTTATGCAAAAGGAACAAAACCAGAGGAATCACATTACCTGACTTCAAATTATACTACAGATTTTTTCCTGGTTCACTTTGGTTAGATTTATATATGTGCCTAGGAATTTATCTATTTCTTATAAATTTTCAAATTTATTGGTATATAGTTCCTTGTAGTCTCATTTCTTCTCTCTGATATTATTTATTTGGGTTTTCTCTCTTTTATCTTACTTAGAAATTAAAAGAAAAGATTATTAGGAAATACTATGAATAATGCTTTATTATTTTGTATAGTTGACATAACAAAATACCATAGACTTGGTGTCTTAAACAACAGATATTTATTTTCTAACAGTTCAGGAAGCAGAAAATCAAGGTTAAAGTGCTGACAATGTTTGTTTCCTCAGAGGACTCTTTTTTTTTTTTTACTTTTTGATGGCCAACCTTTTCTTGAAATCTCACATGACATTTTCCCTTAGAGGAAAGATGGGGAGGGAGAGAGAGAAATAGATATCACTATCTGGCATCACTTCTGATAAGAACATATTAGAGCTCCAAGGCTCTCCACTTACAACTTTAATGTTAATTACCTTCTTGAATACCCTTGAATGCTTTATCTGCCTTATTTCCAAATAGAGTTGATGTAGGTTCCCTCCACTTAGAGATGGACATGAACCTCATTTCCTGGGCCTGAAAAGGCTGATAAACCAGTTTGATCAATGTTCCATCTAAGTTACCATTTCCAGGGAGCAATGGAATGCCCAAACAAGACCACATTCCAACACAATAGAAGTTTTAAAATTAACTTCTGCCCACAGGCGTCTGGCCCCAATGGTTGTTACATATTTTAGATGTACATTCCATTTTCCCAAACACCTTGCCTTCAGGGAAGAGAAACTGCATATAAACCTCTAAACAGGGAACCAAAATTTGCATTCGAGACCCCCTCCAACGTACCAGAAGCTTTGTTTTCCTTGTTTTATTTATCAATAAAATATGTCATGTTGCTTACTCATGGTGGTTTGTGAATTCATTCTTTGATTTCCCAAGACCAAGGACCTGGCAGAGAAATTCTGATAACATATTTCAGGGGCTCAACCAGGATCAGTACGTGCTGTTACAGTAAGCAAAATAAACACTTACTTGGCTCTTTCCCTCTTCATTTTGGTTATATCAAAGGAGACTTAACACTGGGTACCTGTCAGCCAGTTAAAAGTGAGTAGTGTGGCTGCATATCTACAATTCATGGGTGACAGGTTGCTGAGGATTGGACCTCTGAATCCCCCTTGGTCCCTGCAAAGGGAACAGGAGACAATGTTGGGATGTTTCTGCATTCATTATGTTCTGGTTGAGAGCCAAAGATGAGTAGAAGCAGTACTCAGAAGTCCTGTGGTTTCTGGTGACCAGAATGACCTCATGACTTTGTAAAACCTTCTGGCAAAATCCCCTCAGTGAGCACTTCTAGGTCCTCTTACTATTGGCCCATGTCTACTGAGTCCCAACCCTCTCACCACCTCTCTTTACAGATGAGTGATAGGGCCTTTTCTCCATTTGCTGAGAGGGATCTGCTTTGCTCTTGAAGGTGTATATTCTTTGTGGTTTGGGTGCTTTGTTTGGTAATGATGGTATGTCAGTGAAGGGATGTGTGTTTGGCTATTTTTTTTCTGAATTTTTCAGGAAAAGCATAGAAAAACTTTTCCAGGTATTTCTAAGTTACTTTAGATAAATTTTATTTTATTTTATCTTATTTTTTATTTTTTTTATAAGAGGAAAGGCTTTATTCACTGGCTGGGAACTTATGGCATAGAAGAATTTCAAATGGCCATGTCCCAGACTGGTTTGGTCTTTCCCTTTTTATCAAGAATCAAAAAGGTCCAACCTACAGGTACCTTTCTCATTGGCCAATTTGAATCAAGCAGGAGATGGTATTTCAGCCACCACAGGATTACAGGATTTCACAGATTTGGAAATTTCCAAGTTTACAGATCCTGAGAGGTGAGTCACCATGGAGAGGACCCTGAAGGTGTATCCTTGTGGTCTCCTTAAGAAGACTGTTTTCCTAGACCCCACCCTTTTGGGGTATTCTCTCTCATTCTCTGCTTTTGAGACTCCAATATATTTTAAATTGGGGTCTCAATATAAGTTTGTTTCTACAGGTGCTGATATAAATCAGTTTTCAGTATTTAGATTTTAGGGACTGTAACTTTTCTTGGGTTCTCTACCCAGGCCTTAATAGTACTGTGATGGGGAGGTGGAGCAAGATGGCGGAGGAGATGCATCCCTGAGTCAACTCTCCTGGTGGTTTCAGGTGAGAGTCGGCTTATTGGATCCCTTCTGCGTGGAGTCCTTGCACAGATAAGCAGCGCAGGGCGAGCAGCAAAGAGATAAATTGCTGGATTGGAAGTGTAGCCCAGAACTACGGTGTCAGCCAGGAAAAACTCAGGGCAGCAGCTGAAATGGCTCCATCTGCGACCTGCGGCGCCAAGTGTGAGGCTTGCATCCTGAGAGACAGAAACCAATCCTTCTCCCATGAAAGGCTCCTGTACCCAATTCATGGGGAGTTTGTGTGTCTCGCAGAGAGTGCAGTGAGCCATGGACTCCCAAGCAGAATTTAGCAGCCAGAAATGGGAGACATTTGGACCCGGTTTGGGGTGCCAGGGATCCAGGCATTTGGACAGAAACTTGAGGGGAAGGGACTCTGCTTAGAAACCGATCCATCCTGTAATTTTGGAAGTCTGTGTGGAGCTGCACTGACTCAGCGACAAGCAGGGTGAATTGGTTCCCCTCTTACAACACTGAAAAATCTTTTGAACTTCCCACCGCCACAGCAGCACAGTGGTCCCTCCCCCACTGGAACACAGACCACGCAAGGGGCACCCCAGCTCTTTTCCCTTGGACCACAATAGTTTTCTGTTGGAGGGGAAATTAGGAGTTGCATGAAAGTCTGGCGAAGTGTGAACTTGTGTCCCAAGTTTAGAGGACAGATAGGAGTGGGTGGCCAGCTAGGACCAGATGTAATGTAAAACCTCCAAAATGGTGTCTCCATAACACCTTCTCCAGAAGTGCCGAGAACTCAAAATCTGACCTGCAGCCAGTCAGCCGGCATCAGAAATTAAACCAAGACACTCAACACTTTGCGGGAACTATTGTAGGGAGAATCTGGGCATCCTGCCAGCAAAGATTCTCCTTTTATATATATATATTTTTTTCTTTTTTTCTTTTTTCTTTTTTCTTTTTTTCCTTTCTATTTTTGGTATCAGCGCAGGGACCACTCACAGCACCACCTATTGTCTAGAAACTATACTGCAGCATAATTATATATATACTTTTAAACTGGAACCCGACCGCATTGAAAAAGGGACTTGTTTGTATATACTCAAAAAAAACTGTCTTAGCAGTGCCCTCCTTTTTTACTTTTTATTTTCATTGTATATATATATATATATATATTTGATTATCTCTGTTCTTTGATTGTTTGCTTTCCTATGTGTTTGCTCTATCATTTTATGACCATCATTTCTGTGGTTATCTTTTATTATTACTATTTTTTTCTTTCTTTTTCTTTCTTCTTTCTTTCATTTTTGATCTATTAGTTGAC